>JARACY010000654.1:0-82032 GCA_029255725.1 Scrobipalpa atriplicella
ACCCTCAATATTCTCCACCAACATTTTTACATGACAGACTGGTACCTTACTACAATCGCAATCTGGATTGTATACTGAAGCTCTAGAACTATCTGTAACTTCGCTTTTAGATCTATGTAAAAAATGCACAGACTTTTTTTTCGGTTGTTTAGTGTTATCTTTGCCAGTATCAACTTCAGAATTAAATTCATAGCAATTTTCATCTGAGGTATCATCAGTTGCTGAGCTATCTACAAATTCATCGTCGTCCGTGTTGGTTCCTCCATGACATGACGGTTTATTGACGTATTCGCGAGAATCTTTGAGAGTTAAACCTGCTACTCTTTTGGTATGATTTGCCGAATGTTCTTATTGTAATCTTCTTACATAGCTTGGCTGAAGAATGGCAGTTCTTATTGAATATTTGACACGGCTTACTTGTTTGTTATGAGACAAGGCTTGTGCCTCGACGTTTCGACCATATACGATGGTCTTCCTCAGGAGCTCGGAGTTGACACACCACCGCACGTCAGGTGTGATCTCCGACTGCGGTTCGCGGCTCGCTGTGCTCGCGCCGACAGCGTGACAGGTGGCACTGGTGTCGACACAAGCTCAGGTTCTTGTGTTGGTAGAATATCGTTTAGCAAAAGGTTCAAACACACGGCACTGACTGTATCTTCGTTTTTAACTTGCTGTACAGACGCAGGAATCACAGATCGTAGTACAGGTTTCCACGATTGCGATAACGACCACCCGCCATCTCTGTTAAAATTCGGACGACGGCTAATTTCGATGGCTTCTCGTATTTTCCGGGGTACGAAAAACTTTTCCCGAGCCAATACACTGGTCTTGTCAAAGCGTATGTAATCGGAGATCACACCTGACGTGCGGTGGTGTGTCAACTCCGAGCTCCTGAGGAAGACCATCGTATATGGTCGAAACGTCGAGGCACAAGCCTTGTCTCACAACAAACAAGTAAGCCGTGTCAAATATTCAATATGAATAACACTTGTTTATTGTTTAATAATAAAATGGCAGTTCTTATTATTAATTAGGCAGTTAGGAATGTCCTTAAAATTAAATTATAAAGAACTTATCTATTAAATATCATCTTGAATTGCTAGTGTCATCTACGAGTGTTATACACTAGCATGTAATACGTATTGATGTTTGTACGAGTATATGTATGTTATAATAATCTTGATATCGGCTGTGGTGTGTACTATAGTTAAATTTGAATGTAACTTAGGGTCGTATTTATAATCAGCTCTCAAGAGTGACAGCAAATTTGAGTTTGTATCAGAAATGTCATTTCAGTACAAAACGACCTGTCAAATCCAAACTTAATATTGCTCTCAATCTTGAGATCGCTTTATAAAAACGAGCCTAAGGTCAATGAACTCTATAGCTGCGCACATAGTTTTTTTTATTCTATCTTGCTATGATATTTCAATAATTCGATCATGTTTCTTGGCATATGATAGCTAATCGCTTTGCTAATCAGGAAAAAATATATTTATAGATAAAATATATCTGGAGCAATGGATTTGCCTCATTCGAATAATTGCTTTTGTCCGAGTGGCTGTCGTTAAGAATTAGTGATTAAGATATAAACTTTGATGTGATACACGAACTAAAAAATAAATGACGTGACAATGGAAAACGGTACCAAGAAAGAACAAAGTAATAATGAAAGTACAAAGCCTAAGAAAAGGAAATATCCGAATATATTTTCGAGGATATTCATATGTTGGGTGTGCCCGGTGCTGATAAAGGGGAACAGAAGAGACGTGGAGGAAGAGGATCTCGTCACGCCACCAAGTAAGCAGTATGACTCGCAAATTGCAGGGGAAAAACTCGAAAAGTAAGTTATTCTTATTATAAATATATTTTAAACTTAATGTATGGGTTTCAGAAACAAATCGGCAACAATAAATTGAGATTCAATTATTTTCTTTCGCTTAGCGCGTTGTGTTTGTTACTACGTCCGCCACCGGAGCGCTATACTTTCCAGTAATAAGAAGGAAAATTGACATTTTAAGAGATCAAACTTAGCACTTCAATCGCATTATACAACGTGTAAAAGAAAGGGCATATGCATCAAGAGTGGTGTGAATCTACCCATGAAACTGAACAACTTTCCCTAAGGAACAAAAGTGGAAAAACGAAAAAAAAATTTGACCTTCCATACAAAATGCATCAGCTGATAGCGCATTTTAGTATGGAAAGTCTAAGTATCTGAAGTTTTTCGTAATTCGACCTATGTTCCTTAAGGAAAGTTGTTCAGTTTCATGGGTAGATTCACACATTTCACGATGCATATACCCTTTATGTTACATGTTGTATAGCATTTTTGCATGATACCTGCACTAAAACAATCAACTGTATTTGCAATATTAGAATATTATTTTATTCTTTATGGACAGAGGTGAATGTACCTATAGAATATACCGGGTATAAGGGACAGCTACTTGCAAACTGATAGGTGTTGCTCAGTCAACGAAACTGAACAACTTCCACCAGGAAATTCTTTCAGGAGATGAGAAAACATTATGCAAACATTATATAAAAACATTATACTAACAATGCAAGAGAAGTAAAAGTAGAAATAGGTAGTTCCGTTGAAATTTCAGCACGATTTCAGCCGTACTGCTACGTAATTAAAGATTCTGTTTGCGCACCACTGTTTGATGTGTATCAAGCATTGATTAAACAGTGGTATCAACAGGTGTCAACGTATAAGCAAATTGTATCTTATCTTTCCTTATAGCACTGTCATTGTGGTTTTACAATTTCGGCTTTAATCGGGAGAATGACAAGACTTTTCGCGATCAAAATAGCTCTTGGGGAGTTTCGATTCCGTTCTTGATTATTGCCTAATGATTAAAAAAACCGGTCAAGTGCGAGTCGGACTCGCTCACCGAGGCTTCCGTCCAACTTCAGGGTATGTAAAGTGAATATAAAACCTTCCCTCGAACACCTAGACTTTTTTCACCCTAAAATATCAACTGGACTAAAGGACAAACTTAAGTTTGCTGTTGTCCCCATACTAGATATAGGGAGACAACTACGAAAATAAGTTTGTAATCCTTTTTTTGGTGATATTTGAAAAAAAAAATACAGTTTTTAGATTTTTTCCTTTGATTGTGCTATTAGACACTGCTTCCTTCCAAATTTCATGATTGTAGGTCCACGGGAGGTACCCTGTAGGTTTTTAAATCTTGAGGAAGGTAAAACCTATAGGGTACTTACCGACCTAGGATCTTTTTGGCAAGAAGCAATGTCTCCTAGCACAATCGAAGGAAAAAATCCAATAGTACATTGTTTAACGAGGTGAGAACATGACCGATTCCCACGAGTTGGGAATCGCATTTTCTTCCGAGTTATACATAGTGCTTTATACTACACCTATGAGGAAAATATAATTAAAAATCCTTGTAAGATAAAGAATGATATCACTTACATGAGAAGATATCTTAAGAACATTTGAAGTGTCATCATCCATTCGAACAGAACACAAACAAACAAAACACATTATTAATACAGTTACACACTGTTACACATTACATCGGAAACACTAAACACTTAATTTATATTAAATAAGTCAAATAAATCAAAGAACGAAAAATAATTCGCGCGGACATGTTGATTTTGCCATATTTTTTACTTAAAAATATAAAAGAGGCAAATGAAGCAAACCACATACTGCCAAAAAATGTTAGTGGCCAGTATCATTTTGTGGGCTTCGAGATACAAACTTTTTGTTTTTTGGCATCCGCCTGTTTCTTGTTTTGAATTATGAATTAAAAAAAGAAAAAGGAGGGGAGAAAATACTTTCTCCCATACATTTTTGCCGCCCGCATATTCGTTCGCTTGGATTTACGTACTTTCTTCCCTTTTTTCAAGTAAGAACTAATATACTTTCCGAATAGGTGTAGTATAAAAACTATTTTTTTTTGGTTAGATCACAAAAAAAGTATACTTTTACGTTCGTATCTTTTGATTGCGAAGACTCAGAAGTATGATTCTTTTACAGCTTCAAGGGTCCTTAAAATTTCAACTTGATACATTCACGAATTCTTGAGTCAGAACCTTTTTCTCAGGAATTCGTGAATGTACTCTTGACAGACGGACGGACGGACCGACAGACAGACGGACAAGAGGATTAAATTATAAATTAACTTATATATCAGACGTATATATTTATTTGATTTTCAATCAGAATTAAATTGTATAATACGCCTTTCTAAATTGCTAACTTTTAATCTATTCATAATTCTATTAATCTATTCTTAATTTTGTCTTAGCTTTTATTATTACTAAGAAATTATATATTATATTGACACGTTTGTTTATTTCAGGAACTGGCTATTAGAATATGAGAGAGCTTTACAAGAAGGCAGAGAGCCTTCGCTTTGGAAGGCGATTATTAAAACATACTGGCTCTCATTCATGCCTGGGAGTATTTACGTCATCATCTCTGCTACAGTCAGGTAGAAATATTTATAAATATACATATTTTCTTACTCGCAGTTTTAAAGAAACTTGTAGAAGAGCAGAACACAGCATAGTATATTAGCAAACTTTCAAAAACACACTCTCAATTCAACTGGAGGAGCTACGCTAAAATTACAAGTAGTATTCCTCTATAAAAACGTAAAATTGTATTCAGATAAAATGAATACATACATAATCTACGAAAAAATAAAATGTTTATGAAGATAAATCTTGGGTTTTTATGAAATTACCATCAAATGGCAATAACATAGTAAAAAAGGTTTAAATAACTTCATATATCGTTTGGGCTCTTTTTAAGGATATAACGACATAATAGTAGATTTTATTACGTGGGAGTAAAATAATATTTTTAAGGCGAGGGCGTTTTTTTGAATCCAGAGCGAAGTGAGGGATTCTAGAGTAGAATCCCGAGCGTAGCGAGGGATTCTAAAGTAGAATCCTGAACGTAGCGAGGGATTCAAAGTACGTCGCCCGAGCCAAAAATATTTTTGCTCCCGAGTGATACACTCTACTTTTCATCCCCCTCTATGAGAGCCAGTATGTTTTAATAATCGCCTTCCAAAGCGAAGGCTCTCTGCCTTCTTGTAAAGCTCTCTCATATTCTAATAGCCAGTTCCTGAAATAAACAAACGTGTCAATATAATATATAATTTCTTAGTAATAATAAAAGCTAAGACAAAATTAAGAATAGATTAATAGAATTATGAATAGATTAAAAGTTAGCAATTTAGAAAGGCGTATTATACAATTTAATTCTGATTGAAAATCAAATAAATATATACGTCTGATATATAAGTTAATTTATAATTTAATCCTCTTGTCCGTCTGTCTGTCGGTCCGTCCGTCCGTCTGTCAAGAGTACATTCACGAATTCCTGAGAAAAAGGTTCTGACTCAAGAATTCGTGAATGTATCAAGTTGAAATTTTAAGGACCCTTGAAGCTGTAAAAGAATCATACTTCTGAGTCTTCGCAATCAAAAGATACGAACGTAAAAGTATACTTTTTTTGTGATCTAACCAAAAAAAAATAGTTTTTATACTACACCTATTCGGAAAGTATATTAGTTCTTACTTGAAAAAAGGGAAGAAAGTACGTAAATCCAAGCGAACGAATATGCGGGCGGCAAAAATGTATGGGAGAAAGTATTTTCTCCCCTCCTTTTTCTTTTTTTAATTCATAATTCAAAACAAGAAACAGGCGGATGCCAAAAAACAAAAAGTTTGTATCTCGAAGCCCACAAAATGATACTGGCCACTAACATTTTTTGGCAGTATGTGGTTTGCTTCATTTGCCTCTTTTATATTTTTAAGTAAAAAATATGGCAAAATCAACATGTCCGCGCGAATTATTTTTCGTTCTTTGATTTATTTGACTTATTTAATATAAATTAAGTGTTTAGTGTTTCCGATGTAATGTGTAACAGTGTGTAACTGTATTAATAATGTGTTTTGTTTGTTTGTGTTCTGTTCGAATGGATGATGACACTTCAAATGTTCTTAAGATATCTTCTCATGTAAGTGATATCATTCTTTATCTTACAAGGATTTTTAATTATATTTTCCTCATAGGTGTAGTATAAAGCACTATGTATAACTCGGAAGAAAATGCGATTCCCAACTCGTGGGAATCGGTCATGTTCTCACCTCGTTAAACAATGTACTATTGGATTTTTTCCTTCGATTGTGCTAGGAGACATTGCTTCTTGCCAAAAAGATCCTAGGTCGGTAAGTACCCTATAGGTTTTACCTTCCTCAAGATTTAAAAACCTACAGGGTACCTCCCGTGGACCTACAATCATGAAATTTGGAAGGAAGCAGTGTCTAATAGCACAATCAAAGGAAAAAATCTAAAAACTGTATTTTTTTTTTCAAATATCACCAAAAAAAGGATTACAAACTTATTTTCGTAGTTGTCTCCCTATATCTAGTATGGGGACAACAGCAAACTTAAGTTTGTCCTTTAGTCCAGTTGATATTTTAGGGTGAAAAAAGTCTAGGTGTTCGAGGGAAGGTTTTATATTCACTTTACATACCCTGAAGTTGGACGGAAGCCTCGGTGAGCGAGTCCGACTCGCACTTGACCGGTTTTTTTAATCATTAGGCAATAATCAAGAACGGAATCGAAACTCCCCAAGAGCTATTTTGATCGCGAAAAGTCTTGTCATTCTCCCGATTAAAGCCGAAATTGTAAAACCACAATGACAGTGCTATAAGGAAAGATAAGATACAATTTGCTTATACGTTGACACCTGTTGATACCACTGTTTAATCAATGCTTGATACACATCAAACAGTGGTGCGCAAACAGAATCTTTAATTACGTAGCAGTACGGCTGAAATCGTGCTGAAATTTCAACGGAACTACCTATTTCTACTTTTACTTCTCTTGCATTGTTAGTATAATGTTTTTATATAATGTTTGCATAATGTTTTCTCATCTCCTGAAAGAATTTCCTGGTGGAAGTTGTTCAGTTTCGTTGACTGAGCAACACCTATCAGTTTGCAAGTAGCTGTCCCTTATACCCGGTATATTCTATAGGTACATTCACCTCTGTCCATAAAGAATAAAATAATATTCTAATATTGCAAATACAGTTGATTGTTTTAGTGCAGGTATCATGCAAAAATGCTATACAACATGTAACATAAAGGGTATATGCATCGTGAAATGTGTGAATCTACCCATGAAACTGAACAACTTTCCTTAAGGAACATAGGTCGAATTACGAAAAACTTCAGATACTTAGACTTTCCATACTAAAATGCGCTATCAGCTGATGCATTTTGTATGGAAGGTCAAATTTTTTTTTCGTTTTTCCACTTTTGTTCCTTAGGGAAAGTTGTTCAGTTTCATGGGTAGATTCACACCACTCTTGATGCATATGCCCTTTCTTTTACACGTTGTATAATGCGATTGAAGTGCTAAGTTTGATCTCTTAAAATGTCAATTTTCCTTCTTATTACTGGAAAGTATAGCGCTCCGGTGGCGGACGTAGTAACAAACACAACGCGCTAAGCGA
Source organism: Scrobipalpa atriplicella (assembly GCA_029255725.1). Lineage (NCBI taxonomy): Eukaryota > Metazoa > Arthropoda > Insecta > Lepidoptera > Gelechiidae > Scrobipalpa > Scrobipalpa atriplicella. The sequence continues at coordinate 7,518 of JARACY010000654.1, forward strand.
AAGAAAATAATTGAATCTCAATTTATTGTTGCCGATTTGTTTCTGAAACCCATACATTAAGTTTAAAATATATTTATAATAAGAATAACTTACTTTTCGAGTTTTTCCCCTGCAATTTGCGAGTCATACTGCTTACTTGGTGGCGTGACGAGATCCTCTTCCTCCACGTCTCTTCTGTTCCCCTTTATCAGCACCGGGCACACCCAACATATGAATATCCTCGAAAATATATTCGGATATTTCCTTTTCTTAGGCTTTGTACTTTCATTATTACTTTGTTCTTTCTTGGTACCGTTTTCCATTGTCACGTCATTTATTTTTTAGTTCGTGTATCACATCAAAGTTTATATCTTAATCACTAATTCTTAACGACAGCCACTCGGACAAAAGCAATTATTCGAATGAGGCAAATCCATTGCTCCAGATATATTTTATCTATAAATATATTTTTTCCTGATTAGCAAAGCGATTAGCTATCATATGCCAAGAAACATGATCGAATTATTGAAATATCATAGCAAGATAGAATAAAAAAAACTATGTGCGCAGCTATAGAGTTCATTGACCTTAGGCTCGTTTTTATAAAGCGATCTCAAGATTGAGAGCAATATTAAGTTTGGATTTGACAGGTCGTTTTGTACTGAAATGACATTTCTGATACAAACTCAAATTTGCTGTCACTCTTGAGAGCTGATTATAAATACGACCCTAAGTTACATTCAAATTTAACTATAGTACACACCACAGCCGATATCAAGATTATTATAACATACATATACTCGTACAAACATCAATACGTATTACATGCTAGTGTATAACACTCGTAGATGACACTAGCAATTCAAGATGATATTTAATAGATAAGTTCTTTATAATTTAATTTTAAGGACATTCCTAACTGCCTAATTAATAATAAGAACTGCCATTTTATTATTAAACAATAAACAAGTGTTATTCATATTGAATATTTGACACGGCTTACTTGTTTGTTGTGAGACAAGGCTTGTGCCTCGACGTTTCGACCATATACGATGGTCTTCCTCAGGAGCTCGGAGTTGACACACCACCGCACGTCAGGTGTGATCTCCGATTACATACGCTTTGACAAGACCAGTGTATTGGCTCGGGAAAAGTTTTTCGTACCCCGGAAAATACGAGAAGCCATCGAAATTAGCCGTCGTCCGAATTTTAACAGAGATGGCGGGTGGTCGTTATCGCAATCGTGGAAACCTGTACTACGATCTGTGATTCCTGCGTCTGTACAGCAAGTTAAAAACGAAGATACAGTCAGTGCCGTGTGTTTGAACCTTTTGCTAAACGATATTCTACCAACACAAGAACCTGAGCTTGTGTCGACACCAGTGCCACCTGTCACGCTGTCGGCGCGAGCACAGCGAGCCGCGAACCGCAGTCGGAGATCACACCTGACGTGCGGTGGTGTGTCAACTCCGAGCTCCTGAGGAAGACCATCGTATATGGTCGAAACGTCGAGGCACAAGCCTTGTCTCATAACAAACAAGTAAGCCGTGTCAAATATTCAATAAGAACTGCCATTCTTCAGCCAAGCTATGTAAGAAGATTACAATAAGAACATTCGGCAAATCATACCACGACAGATTGGTTTCGGGTGTGAACTGTCAAATACTAATAAAACACGATTATAATGGTACGCATATATTTATTTATAATTTTATTTTCAAAAGACGGTTGCTCTGTTTGATTTGAAATAATGCCAACCTTGGGTTACTTGCAATGCAATAAAAAATAAACATTAAATCATAGAACGCGCTCAACACATTGATACATACCTACAATAATAATAAATAACCAACTAAATATCGGTAATTAATTATGCATCTCTTTTTGAATGTACTGGACAAACTTTTGAACTTAAAGAGTCGCATGTGCACTCTAAATTAGCTAGTTTACCCTCAATATTCTCCACCAACATTTTTACATGACAGACTGGTACCTTACTACAATCGCAATCTGGATTGTATACTGAAGCTCTAGAACTATCTGTAACTTCGCTTTTAGATCTATGTAAAAAATGCACAGACTTTTTTTTCGGTTGTTTAGTGTTATCTTTGCCAGTATCAACTTCAGAATTAAATTCATAGCAATTTTCATCTGAGGTATCATCAGTTGCTGAGCTATCTACAAATTCATCGTCGTCCGTGTTGGTTCCTCCATGACATGACGGTTTATTGACGTATTCGCGAGAATCTTTGAGAGTTAAACCTGCTACTCTTTTGGTATTTAACTTTCTATCAGCGATAGAACATTGTGTGTAAGATTCATTTACTTGGGCAATATGTGTCATGTTATCAGGTAAAGCTATTGCATCTTCATGTGTATTTTTCATCAGATACGAAACATTTTTACCCGTTGCCTTGCTCTTCGTGTAAGTTGCCCAGAACTCTGCAATCGCTTTATTACTGTCCCCGATCTTAGATTTTGAACAACCACAGTTTCTCAAATTTTCGGTGCAAGTACAATCTATGGTTAATCCTATGTACGGCTGATTCTCGCTCTTTTTCTCTTTCCATTTTAGCTCAACTGCTGATTCTTTGAAATCTGTTAAAATATGTTCAGGTTTTTCTAAATATTTTCCAACCAAAGCATTAGACTCCAGTTCTTTGTCATTGCCTCTACTATACTGAGTGCTGTGACTACTAACGATTTTTGCTGCATCTAAAAAATTATAATCTACACTGCATGCTGTTTTAAGTCGTTGACACTCATCCGAAATTTGTGTTTCTACTGTACTCTTAACTGGATCGTTAAATTTTATTGCTTCACATGATTTTGTTTCAAAATTTGGAATAACTTGCGCTGATGTATTATGTGTGGCAATAATATAACTTTTCGATGACAGTTCTTTCAAAACTGAACTTTTTTTTAAACTATTATTTTCATTTTTATCAGTTTTGTTGTTACTATCTTTTTCAGGCACCTGGAACTTTGTTTCTTCTTCAAAATTAGATTTAGTAGGTTTATCTTTACTTCTACATTTGCAAATATCTTTTAAACGTTCAAAATCTTTTTCTATTAGAATACAAACTTTTTCTGTTAGTTCAGGTAGTATTGATCCTTTCTCATTTTTCTCTGGAGCACAAGTACACTCCACGCGACCTATTTTAATCTTTAAATACTCTTGGAGTAAATTATATGCTCTCTGCCAACTCCCTTTTTGATTAGCTTCTTCTGAACATCTGCATGCAATTTTACCAGTACTATCAGTAATAGTCTGTCTTATTTTTATGAATAGCTTTTTTAGTACTTTATCTTCTTCATCAGGTTTAATACAGTATGAAGACTGATAGGTGTCCTTTAAATTTTCTAATTTCTTTCTTATATGTTCTTGCAACAAGTAAAAAGTATTAGTCTCTAATTCATCAGATTCATTCGTAAGATCTACACAACATACGCAGTTATCATCTTTGAATCCATCTCTAGAGGTTTCGACCTTCAAAGCATCTTTGGAATTGCTAGTTTTGAACTGTGAGCCGGCTTTTAAACTATTAGTATCTTGTGCCTTATCATCCTTCTTTTCTATTTTATCTTTATAGATATTTAACAATAAGCCTTTGAGTTCGTCATACTTTGACTTACATTGACACAAGGGTTGTGCTAACTCAGTAACGTCAGTGTTTATTATAGAGTTTTTATATAAATCATATCGTTCCATTAATTTTTCCGGAAACGAATTAGGTAATATGCAATCGTCACTGTCTTCTTGAACTTTTTCCTCCAGCTTTTGATATTTTATTGGTTTAGGATAAAGCGACGTCACTTCATTGATTCTTTCTGTAAATCTATCATAACTTTTTTTATCAGTATTAACATTATCTAATGTCACACCAATTAACTTTATTTGATACTCACATCCACATGGTAATTCATTACAGTTAGTCAAACTACGATCAAATGATTGTTGTAAATTATAATTGGACCTAACTGATACATGCTCTTTTAGTTGCTCATTGTTCTGATTATCTACCAATAATAATGGAACAGTTTTGTGCATATCCAGCTGAATTTGATCTTGTATACCATTCTTAAAATTTGAAGAATGTTTATTCGTATTAGGTTTATACGAAGAATTAATATTGTTATTGTTATCTATTGTGCTTGTATGTAATGGTTTACATAGTTCTAAACTTTTGATTTTTCTCTGATTTATAAAACTGTTATTCTTTTTTTGATACTCTTCGCTTTTAACTTTTCTTTTACTCTTAATTTCCACATTATTATCATTCATGAACTTGGATTTGCATTTGCAGAAACTTTTACTCTGTATACTTTTTCTAGACTTTTTAGAGTCTTTTGATGCTTTATTATGAATGCATTCTTTATTATTATCTATTGGTTTGACACATTTGGATAAATTTTCGGTACTTTTTTCCAAATTAACGGTCCCCATATATTCTGATTCTGCAGCTAGTAGCCTAAAATTATCTTTAGAGTTGTTGTGAACATTAATTATTTTATCTGACAATAAGTCTCTATCTTCTATACAGCCGTCTTTTATCAGTACCGACTGGCACATTATTGCCGATGTATCTTTAATGTTTGAAGAACGATTTTGAGAGGATTTTTTCAAATTTACTTCAGATTCTACTTCGTCACTCAAATCAGGCAGTTCATTTAAGTCACTTTTCCACTTCATCAGCGTATCTAATAATCTATCAATTGATGTACAAGACGGCACTTTATTAAAACATCCACATTTACTTCCACAGTAATTGACTTTTTCTGATTGGATATCTAAAGATAATATATGTCCTGGTAGAGTATATTCTTCTGAATGCAATTCCCCAATTGGTTTCTTTTGTATCAATGAGTTATTTTGAGATATAATTCCTCCAGATGATTTATGTTCTAGTACTTCATTACTATCGATGACTACTTCATGGGATTTTTGTTTGCTAGATTTACTTGAACATTTTTTTTGTAATCCACAAAAACACATGTTTACTGAATATTGCCTTTTATATTTCGATTCAAACTTTTTCTTCTTTGTAGCTTTTCGATAAGCGCTATTCGATTTAATATTTTTAATTTCTATTGTTTTATTGTCAGTCGTTTGACTATTTTCTCTATTTGATTTTATATTTTTGCTATCTATTGCTTTATTTTCAGTCGCTGGACCGTTTCCTTTGCAAGACTTTTCAAGTTGAATATCAGTACCCTTAAAATATTTTAATAATTTTAAAAATTACGAAATGTATAATATATGCGGTGTAAGGGACAGCTTCTTGCAATCTGATAGGGGTTGCTCAGGCAATTAAACTGAACAATTTTCACCAGAAAATTCTATTACGAAATGAAAAAAAAAACATTAGTACATTGTTTATCGAGGAGAGAACATGACCGATTCCTACCAGCTGAGGGCCTCAATACACACGAGTTGGGAATCGCATTTTCTTCCGAGTTATACATAGTGCTTTATACTACACCTATGAGGAAAATATATTCAAAAATCCTTGTAAGATAAAGAATGATATCACTTACATGAGAAGATATCTTAAGAACATTTGAAGTGTCATCATCCATGCGAACAGAACACAAACAAACAAAACACATATTTATAGAGTTACACATTACATCGAAAACACTAAACACTTAATTTACATTAAATAAGTCATATAAATCAAAGAACGAAAAAGAACTCGCGCGGACATGTTGATTTTGCCATACTTTTTACTTAAAAATATAAAAGAGACAAATGAAGCAAAGCACATACTGCCAAAAAATGTAAACAAGTGGCCAGTATCATTTTGTGGGCTTCGACATACAAACTTTTTGTTTTTTGGCATCTGCCTGTTTCTAGTTTTGAATTATGTATTTTAAAAAAATTATAGGAGGGGAGAAAATACTTTCTCCCCTACACCTATGAGGAAAATATAATTAAAAATCCTTGTAAGATAAAGAATGATATCACTTACATGAGAAGATATCTTAAGAACATTTGAAAATTTTCTGCGCTTGGGGCCTCAAACTAAAATTTTCTGCGCTTCGGGCCTCAAACTACACCCTCGTAGGAATCGGTCATGTTCTCCCCTCGATAAACAATGTACTATACTTTACCATGTATAATTATCTAAGAGCCCGATGGTGTAGTGGATAGGGCTTCAGTGCTAAGCATTTTCCTGAGAGAATTTCTTTATTAAAGTTGTTCAGTTTCGTTGACTGAGCAACTTGTCACTTACACCCGTTCGTGTCAATCAATTCATACTAACCGAAGCCTTCCTAATCAGTTTTTTAATTGTTTGTTCTATCATCTTCAAGTCGTGCTTTTTAATGCTACTCTGTAATATAAAAAAATACTGGTCATAAAATTACCATCAGGCTTAGTTATTCTGCTTTTACATTGCTAGAGTAGGCTAGCAAAGCACGAGGATTTAATTTAAAAGGAAGTATCTTACCTTCTTAAGATCATCTATCCCAGCTTTAAGCATTAAGACATCATTTTTAAATATGCGTGCTACGGTACTGCAGGCAGGTTCCCTAAACACCTTTCCTATATTCTTTGCTTCCTTTGACTTCTTCTGTTTGTTATTGGTGTCAGTAATCGCGTTGGTTGGTATTGGGGAGTTGTTATTGTTAGGCGTCATCGTCATCGGCATCGGCTGCGGGATGGGTGCGGCGGGTGCTAAAGAGTCGTATTGAGGACAATCCGGCGGCATTACAGGATCGACCAGTAGCTGGTATACAGCTGCAATTAAAGAAAAAATCGTAATCACATGAATTTTTTTGGTTACCTTGATAATGCTGTCTTTTATTTGCCTTTTATCAATAGGTATGCATATATATTCTTTATCTATAATAGATTCATTAATTCTTTTACTATTACAATCGGTAGGTATAATTTCAATTTTTGGGGTGGTTTCGGGATCTCGCAGAGGTCGCTATTGTTTAAACACATGAATTATTTCGTAATGTAGGTCCTAATAATACTAACCAGTATCGTTCTTATTACTCTTTGGCATATTCGGTGGAGGCTTGCATTTACATGGTGGTGGTCCATCGCTAACCACTTGCTTTGCTTGCTCCATAATTTCATCAACTCTTTCTTGGAACATTTGTTCAGCCATCGCTTCGGCCATCCAATGAGCCTTCTGCGCCAATGCGCGGTCTTGCCACGCTTCAATATTATCATCGTCGTAATTAGGAATTGGCCTTCCCATATCCGCACAAGAAGTACCCACATACTGAAAAATATCGTTTTAATCACTTATACTTCTTGTTAGATTAAAATATAATTCACTGACGTAAATACCATAGGAAGGTACTGCTTATTGATAATTATAAATATCGAACCAAATTCCTTCCGCTAAGCAGGCATGGTCACTACCTAGCTACCTACTGATCTATGGACTAGAAAATTTTTGATTGAATGAATATTTCCTTACTCTAGCATGATAATTCTCAATCGAATTAATGATGGCAATATCGAGCTCTCCACACAACATCTTCGCGAAGTAGCTGCGGAGTTTTGTTTTGACGATGGAAGCCTTGTCCCAATTGTAGCTGTCTTCGAGGCATTTCAGCAGCTCACACGGCATCTTGATGCTGCTGTCAGCTAATTCGAATTGCAGCCCCTCGAACAGAGTCACGAAGCAGTTTGATAACAGGCGACTTCGCATCGACATGCATGAGCACGTTTTCTGTGAACCAAAAACAGAAGGTGAGTTAAAGCAGTCCACGTTTCTGCATACTTAGTATTAACCTAATCAAACTAATATAGTTATAGCCAATTCTAACAGAGATGTATTTTCCATATGAATCAAATTTGATTGCCCAAGTTTCACTTGGTTATGTTGAAAATTTTAAGTATAAACCAGTAAAAAAAATGTGGCACTTTCGTACCTTTACCCTGTCCTCTGGAGAACAGTAACACAGAGCAGCTAAAGATGGTGTGCGTTTTACTTGTACTGCCGTTTCCATTGGGAATTTACATTTACATTCCATTGTCTGTAAATTAAATAATACAAACGTAAATAAAAAACTTTTCTTAATCAAAACGTCCACAAACTATTTAAACCTTTTAAAACTCTTGATAATAACTAAATGGCGAAAAAACCCATCCTTAATTACCTGATCCTTTAACTTTAGTAACTTATCCCGTGTTTCCTTGAGCTGATCTAACCGTTTCTTCATGTATAGATCGCACTTCTTTTGACAGCCTTCCAAGTCTTCTGTCAAATCGTTCTTCTCTTGTAGAAGTTCATCCCTCTGTAAATAGATGATGCTAACTTTAATTATCAAGGTAATAAATTTTCAAACAGCGGTATTATAATCATACACGGTGAGACGAAATTCCCCGCTAAAAGAACATAGATAGGTAGTTAATTTACCCGCGGTAACAAGTTTTAGGCCCGTATTTAAAATCAGCTCTCAAGAGTGACAGCGAGCTTGAGTTCGTATCAGAAATGTCATTTCAGTACAAAACGACCTGTCAAAACCATACTTAATATTGCTCTCAATCTTGAGATCGCTTTATAAATACGAGCCTTAAAGGCTATAGTAGGATAATGTAACCTTCTAATGTTGAATGGATATTTCAATTAGCAGTCCAGCAGTATTTGAGTTTATAAAAACATAAAAAATCTCTAGTTAACCCTTTACAGCATACGAGTCCAAATATGACCACAATTTTTTTATCAGTTATTTTCACTCAGTAAAGGTAACCAAACAAATATAAATTATCAAAAATGGGTGGTCATATTTGGACTCGTATGCGTTAATGGTTTAACTACTAAGCGCCTGCAGTTACACGATCACACACCGTCTGATCTTGCGTTTCCATTCCATTCTAACAGGCCATATCTTTCAAGTACACCCACGATTATACAGGATGTTTGGAAGCTAGGTGCAAAGTCTGAAATGGGTGATACACCATCAGGGCCCGTATTCTGCTATTTTGACAACGTCAGATTTTTAAGAATTGTGCGCCTTATGGCTATCCGGCGAATTTTGCGCGGTTTTGGGCGTAGTACATTCCACTTTTGGTTACAAAATTTATATTCGCGATGTATAGAGCCAGCAGTGTAGGAAGATTCTTACGCGATTCTTAAAAAGACAAAACAATCTCGTATATTATGGCCATATTTTGGTTAAAATTCGAGTCTAATCGTTTATACTGTCTCTTTCAGTTTTTATGACAACAGTGGAATAAACAATATTTCTTTTCGAAGAACTAGTAGTCTTGTGTAATTTTGCTCATATAGTTCACTCAAAAAGGCTTGATTACAGATGACGATAAGTTTACTGTCGGAAGTCGTGGCGTTTTGGTATCAGACTTCATAAAATTAAAAACAAGCTTTTTCATTAGTAATAGATAGATAGATGGTCACACTACACGCTAGAAATGGGGATCTAATAAAAAAGTTTACTTATAGGTAGATAAACCACGTACCAGTATCTTTCTCTGAGGGTTTTCAATTTTGTATTATTTTAATTTTGCCGACTAGGTTCATTTTATAATAACAATATCAACACAAAATACCCATAAAATCAACTTCAAATATTTCGCAAAAATTATCATTGCTTTTACCTATAGGTACATGTTATAAAATTCTTTGTCCTGAATGACTGACTGACTGACTGACTGACGGATCAACGCACAGCCTAAAGCACTGATTGTAGAAACCTGAAACTTGAAGGGAGTTTAATTACTTCTGTTTGTATGACGACGTAGGAATCCGATAATCGGACAGTAAAAAATTGCTACTTCATCGCTACTCGGCTACTCGCTATTGTCATATTTCCAATCTTCATTCATTATAATTTTCTATAGATGCTTTCATTAAAGGTTTTAATGTAATAAAGGTGAGTTCATATATAAAACCGTGAACTTTTTCATTTCGAGGAAAATATTAACTATTCCTATTTTAATGCATTTTATTTATATTTTTTACGGATGCTTAAAGTATACTTATTTTAGAGGTTTTTGTACTCACATAATAGTGTTATTTTATTAAGTAGGAATGCGCCGTTTTTCCAACCATATTTTCAATTACAGGGATATTTTTTAGTCAGTACACAAACTGATAGGGGCTCAGACAATAAAATTAAACAAAGAAGAAAAAGTATGTTATACTTTGTGTCCTAATTTCTTGATGGAACTCCATGTTAATTTATAATAAAACACTCATTTCACTGGTTGCACTGAATCATGAATATTATAATTTATTTTGCTTACGGGACCCTATTACTGAGACTTTGCTGTCCGTCCGTCTGTTACCAGGCTGTATCTCATGAACCGTGATAGGTAGAGAGTTTAAATTTTCGCAGTTAATGTATTTCTGTCGCCGCTTTAACAACAAATTCTAATAACAGAACAAAATAAATATTTAAGGGGGGCTTCCATACAACAAACGTGATATTCTGTCTGTTACCAGGCTATATCACATGAACCGTGATAGCAAGACAGTATTGATTTGCAACGATGATGTATTTTCTTTTGCTGCTACAACAAATAAGTACTAAAAACAGAATAAAATAAATGTTTAAGGGGGGCTTGCGCATTTTGCCGTTTTTGTATAAATAATGGTACGAAACCCTTCATGCGAGTGCAACTTGCACTTGCCGATTTTCTTATTTTTATACCATTTTATACGTTTATTTCAGGCAAATATACTATACAATTTATGGCACTCTTTAAGTATAACAATTAAAACCCTTTTATTGTTTTAAAGGAAGCTTAGAGCACATTGTCATCATCAACATACCTACATATAAATATTTTTTCTCAACACTTATTTTTTGTGTAGTGTGTAGTTACTGTTGTGGTAAACTAACCCTAATAAATAACATAAGACTTTTTTTTATTAAGAAGTATACCTCTTTTGAGTAAAAAAAAATAAAATGCCATTGCTCTTGTCAATAATGACAATTATTTTGACAATGCAGAGTAGCTGAGTCATGGGCTGAGTATTTACGGGAAATGTTGATAAAATTTAAAATATTTTACATGATTTAAGTTCCTGTTCTATCCAGTCCATCAAGTGCAACACCCAGGGGGCAATCCACCAGGCCCAGAACAGATGTGCCTGGAGAGCCTTGACCCGCAACGCTACTTTTGGTGGTCACGACCCTCAGACATGAGGAAACGATGAAGAAAAAGAAGAAGAATCAATAAGTGCTGTGTGTAAATTGCGTGCGGTTCACAAAATGCCCTAAAACACCTTGATCGTAAAGCAGAAATTGCATTGCAGAACTTTGTAGCAATACGAGACTATTTGGAGACTATCTTCTGCCTGTCTCCAAATACTTATTACCATGGAGAAATATAATATTATAATAATACCTACATAGATTCGTATTGAAGAACGTATATTGACACACTTGACAAAATGATAGAGACAAGGAATGGACAGTATATAAAACGAGGTTGCAACATTCGTCCCTCCCTACATTTCTTCTATGAGCCACCTTGGCGGTATGACCAGGCGATGGCTCCGTCGGGGCGTCTGGAGATGTCAGAGCGTTACGAATTTCTGATTGTGAAGGTGCTGCGGCTGCTTCTGACATAGAGGTGACTACTGCTGGTGGTTGCAAGGCTGAACCCAGAACTGCTGATTCTACAGAAGTAGGTGTAGGCAGCGCAGGAGACATTGATGCAGCCATAAGCGGAGTGGATGTCGGTGTCTCTGGTCGCAAGTTCAAGCGAGGTCGGATGTGATCAGCATGACGACGCTTCTCTTCCCCATTTGGAGTAGTCACGACGTATGAGTATCGGTGTTTGCGAGTCAAGATTGTAGCTGACTGCCAGTTTTTCTCAGTTTTTCAGTTTTTTTCTTTAGGCGGGTGGTGTGTGGTGCTAATTTATTAAGGATTGGCAAATGTATAAAAATAATATAGAATTTAACTCCATAAATGATTTTTACTAAAGACAGTAGAGCTCCCTCAGTTCTGTACACTATACTTAACTGCCTCCGTGGTCTGAGCCATGGTCTCCCGAACCGGAGGTCCTAGGTTTGATTCCCAATTTATCACTTTTCCAGGTTCTCCCCTTTGGTTAGGACAATGCAGTTTGAATTTACCTGATTGTTGGACAAAAAACGGATTCCGTGCTTCAAAGGGCACTATTCGTGGAAGTCTAGGTTTAGCAGTGAGAAAATATGAAAAACATGCGAGGAAATTCCCATACAAATTGTACCAGAGTTGCGTTTTGGAAAACCTACTAGCGCCATCTGTTGAGTTTTAGCTTCTACACGGGAGTGCAAGTGCAACAGTGCAACCCGTATTTTTTTTATATTACGTAGTACAAGGAGTACATATTCTTAGGTTTATGCTTATTGGGAGGGAGGGGAAAGTGAGGACAGGCAGGGAGAGGGATTATGTAGTACAAGGAGTTTATAGCTAGGTTTATTTAAGGAGTTTATAGCTATTATTATTATTCTTAGGTTTATAGCTATTGGGAGGGATGGGGAAGAGAGGGCTGGGAGGGGCAGGGTAGTGAAGGCCGGGAGAGAGGGGGAAGTGAGGGCCGGGAGGGAGAGGGAAGTTAGGGCCGGGAGGGAGAGGTAATTGAGGGCTGGGAGCGAAAGGGAAGTGAGGGCCGGGAGGGAGAGGTAATTGAGGGCTGGGATGGCTGAGGCTTTTAATATGACGAGTTTTAATGTATAGGTAGTCAGGATAGGTAGTAGTGAAGTATAACGGGTCATCTAGTAAACTATAGATGTTTATCCACAGAAGAGTAAATGGAGCTAGCGCGACTTCTCAAATCAGTGTGTTTATCTATGTAATGTAAATGTGACATAATAAAGAAGAGAGATCGTTCGTACGCTTATGATCGTATACATATTGAAGTAAGTTAACCCATATTAAAATAAATTTAAATAAAACCTTATTTACCATATACTTACTTATATAATGTGTCTATGATTATTATGAGAGCCTCAGATGAGAGCGCTCGAGCGTTGCTACAAGAACACTAGCGCCTTTTTGTAATTAAAATAGTAATTCCCCAAATGAACATATTATTTGAAACATCGACTGAAAAAATTATTTCTAATAATTATTTTTCACGAGTGAAATACTATCCTGCACTTATTAATACCCAAATTATCACAATAACAACAGTACTCTATTTGCTGTTAAATTCATTATTTTAAATACTTTTGCAATTGTTTCAGTTACTTCAATAACTCAAAATTGAATTTAATGTTTTGCAAGTTTTTTTTACAAAGTGCCGCTAGTTTAGTGGTATTAACGATTTTAAACTTTCTCGTAAAAAGTAACGTATTCTACTCTATGGTACAAAAGTCCCTAAAACTGTACCAAAATTTCTTCGTTAATATTTAACAAAAATATCTAGAAAATCTCACTTATTGGTAGGAGAATGCCTTGTTTTCTATAAAATAAGATATTGCGGATGTACCAAAACATAAATAAACTCTGAACAACGCCAGTATTTGTGCTAACCTCAAATATTATTATTTACATTTTTGTTTGATTCCATTATAAAATGAACAGAAAGCTCATGTTATTTACATTTGTATGCTTTAAAGCATCGATATGAAACATTTCAAAGTAATATGTACTATAATTACTGAATTATTCAAAAAGAGATACAAGTTTTCTCGATTTGGCCGAAACTATATAGAACTTCAATTTCATTTTTATAGCAGAGGATAAACCTTGATTCGGGCATTCTTCCTGCAATTTTTTGTCATTCAAAGTGCAAGGGCTTGAATTTTATAAGAAAATTAAGAATCTTTTAATAATTCTGTCAAATATTAAAAATTACATGTCAAAAATTAAGAATTACAAAATGGGTTGCTCAATAAGTCAAAAGCTATTTTGTAATTTTTAATTTTTGACATGTAATCGTGTCCGTATTCTGAAATTTCATTCAATTTTGAATGAACGATGTTCGAACTTGTCAAAATGATTTCGAACACACAAAAACGAATTTGCTATACATTGATTGTTTTAAACACTTTAGTTTTTCTTTTGGAACAAATCGTTCAATGTACTCTTTAGATACAGCGTTTTGTCGCCATTAGCCATAAGCTTCCTAATTATTAACTTTCTGTCATTGTCAAAATAGGAGAATCAGGGCCCTGGAACATTATGACTCATACATGCCTTAAGCAAAGTCTGATATTTATATTTTTAATAGCTATTTTTAGATTTTTCCTCCAAAAACCCAATTTCAGGTATAGATTGGTAAATGAATGCTCATATGGAAATCTGGACGGAAATGGAAGAAGCAGGAATTTTGACTTCGGAACCTTGTTTGGACTAGTTAGGAGGTATACACACTAAAAGTCCCTACCCCTCCGAGGTCCGAGCGAGGGGGGGGGGGGGGCAAAGAAGGTCCCGTTTTTTGGTTATTTGCCTATATCTCGAAAACGGTGCGTCGTATGAACTTTTGTTGTACTACAGATTGAAGCCTGATAAAATTATCTACAACTTTGCCTTTACACTTTTAGTCTATCTCGAATCGTTGTCTAGATATGAGCTAAAAAAAAGGTGGATTTCGAAAAATGTGTTAAATTCTGTGTAGCACATTATAACAATATGAAATTGCCAAAAATCATTTTATATTGCTCACCCACACTATTGAAATACCCACACGCAATTAAAAATAACATAAGCTGGGAGTAACAGTTAAATTACTGGCTAAAACTCCCATTATATTGTGTTGTAACGATGCCTTCGGGCTTATGTTATTGTAGTAGTATATTTTGTCATTGTGTGGTTGTGCAGACGGTAACGCAGAGGAGTAACCACAGCGCTTTTTTTAAAGATTTTCGTTGATTCAAGAATTCGTACTTAGATACTTATCACATTATTTAACTTGGTTATTAAAACGGACTTTTGTTATTGTTTTGTGATTTGGTTAGGTTAGGTTATTTCGTTCGTAAGTATTGTGACTGTGTACCGCATAACTGAGAGAAGCAGTCACCAAATATTTCAAGATGTCAGACAAGTGTTTTATTTGTGATAAAGTGCTAGAAGAAGGTGGAGAAAATATTTCCAAAGTCATGGAAAAAGGCATAAAATCTCTGATTTCTGCCTGCGATCCAACTGATAAATATTCGACAGATGAGGAGAAAGAAGAAGAGGCAAACGCTGAGGAACCACAATCAGGCCCGTCACACGCAAAAAGGCGACGAGTTATTTAATAATTCCTTTTAAATATTAACTGTTAAATGTAAATTAATGTAAATAAGTACATAAATATATAATGGACAAGAAATGTAAATATGTAAATATATATATAATGGACAGGAAGAACGTTTTTTAATAATAATAAGATATGAGGTAAACTGAAATCAACGAACGCAGCTGAAAAAAGAAACAATGTATACGTATGATGGAAGACGTAAGGGTGTAGATTTCGAAGCTCATAGCTAGGCAAATATTAGAGATAGATAAAAAGTGTGAAAGACAAAGTTGTAGGTAATTTTATCAGGTTTCATTATGTAGTACAACAAAACTTCGCACGGCGCACTGTTTTCGAGATGTAAGCAAATAACCAAAAAACGGGACCTTCTTTGCCCCCCCCTCCCTCGCTCGGACCTCGGAGGGGTAGGGACTTTTAGTGTGTATACCTCCTAACTAGTCCAAACAAGGTTCCGAAGTCAAAATTCCTGCTTCTTCCATTTCCGTCCAGAATTAATCGTTTCCCAATCTAGTAGTTGAATGCCAACTGTGCCAAAATTGAAGTAGTTTATTTATGTCATGATTTATATATGCATATTTGCATAGACATGGTTACTACACTTTCGGTCGGGTACTACACTTTAAGTTCTATAGAACTCACTTCCTTTTTGACTTTGACAATAGCCTCATCTGCCGCAAGCAACTCCTCAGCGACATTCTTCAGCTGTTCCTTGAAGCCCTGCAGTTCGGCCTTCATGGTGCGTTCGGTCTCGTACGTCAGACCACGGACCGACTCCAGATCGTGCTCCAAGCTTGCTTTCTTGCGACGAAGTGCTTCCTCCTTGAACTGTGAACACGAAGCATTTTGTATGAAGCACCGCTGATTCCGACAATGGTTGCCTGTATGATGCCAAGACAAAAGCATTCCAAATGTGTCGACGGGTGTCGTGCAAACCGACTAAGGCCCATATAAATAAACAGCTCTTGAGACTAACAGCGAGTTGAGTAGGTACTTATTAGAAAGGTCATTTCAGTACAAAACGGCTTGTCTAATCCATACCTAATATTATTTGCTCTCAATCTTCATAACTACATACCTAAGGAGAGGTATCTGGAACGAGGAGCGCGTTCTCAGTAAATGTAATATCTCGGACGAGAGACTAAGTATAGAGTGAAAAGGAGGAATATCTTTTCCAGCCAACGCAAAAATAAAATCTTCTGAAACGTACTTGTAAATCTCGATCCTGTCGATTGGACTGGCACTGAAGGTCGACCAGGACTTTGTCCTCCTTGGCCGTCATCTCACTGTGCTTAAGACGTTCGCACGCATGATCACACACTTCCTGCTCCATCTTCGAGAGGGTTTCTCGCGCTTGCTCTGCCGTATTCCCACGAGGTTTTAGCACTTCCACAAGTTTGACGCAGAACTCTTTGTTAGTGTTGCGTTCCGATATCATTTGAGCGCTCTAGAAATGCGTAAAAATTGTAGTGATTGTATAATACCTACATTTTAGCAATAACTGTTTATTATCTAATAAAAGGGGGAGTTGGCAAACGAAAATATTACCTACATACCTACCTACTCAACGATTGTTTTATGCTCGTCACGTCATAATTATACTTCCCTAATTTATTTAATAATTCGAAATTTCTAACTTTTCTCGCGATATCCTCTTCCTTCTCCACACACTTCCTCAGCCGGCGCATGTAGCCCATCTCCAGGTCCCGCCAAGCTGTCTCAGCTCTCTCTAGCAGCTCTATCCGCTCAGACTCGCGCTTGGCAAGCTTGGATAGCCGCTCGCGCAGATTCTTCGTGCCTTTGTCCACAGCCGTCAGCTTCTCTAAGCATGCACTTTCAAGACAACAAGCCTGAAAACCATATTTTTTATAGTTACGTATTCTTCTTCATACTTTTATTAGGATAGTTACTAAAAAAAATAATTAATTAATTAAATATTTCATTATAAAAGAAGTAACTAAAATAGAAGCATCTTCTATACGATAAACAACTTTCTAGATAACTGTTGGTAGGTATGTTTGCGAATTGTCCTGGGAACTACTAATTATAAGTCACTTATCTAAGTAGATCAAAAATTTTAATTTTTGTCAAGTCATGCTCTTTCACTATTTATTACTATTATCTTAATTTTAATCTTTACAATATTTGACGTGACTTATGTTTATGCATGGCCATGGAATGTAAGCACATTCAACTAGTTATTAAAAATTATATTTTCTAGTATTATTAGTAATTTAGGCGATGGATTGACAACCTGTCACTATAGCAATATACCTACATAATCATCTGTGATAACCCTCAAAACTTGTCAGACGTGGCGGAACGACCTTTGGGTCGTTTTAGCTCTGCCTACCCCATTAGGGATAGAGGCGTGATTTTATGTATGTATGTATTATTAGTATGTATTTTCTAGTTTTAATTTTAAGTAGTGGATATGTACCGACCTAGTTTAAGAATTGCTATATGAATTGCTGTGGTGTCAAATAGCTGTAACAATTTCTATTTTTGTTTAGTTAAAAGTTTTAGAGATTTTAAGTAGATAATTAATTTAGATTAATTATAAATTCACAGATTTCTGAACTAACAGTTTCTATCCTCTTCTTTATATCTTGACCTGTCTTTTTCAATCCCCTGTTCGCACCACCAGCCTGCACATTGTACACAGGAATGGCCGCCCTCGGGGCGATGGGCGCGGGGGGGGTCACCGGCAGCCTCAGTACCGGCCCCATCGACGGTGGAGACATACTCGAGCTGGTCGAACTATACACGCAATCTGACTCCTTATGAGTAATGAAACTCTTCTCGTGAGGAACGTTGGAAGTCGTCACAGTCACTTTCTTCGCCGGTCCTGGCCTCGGCGAGTTTATCTGAGGCTTCGTTTCCACCCTCATCTGCGCCACCACGAAGCTAGAAAAAATACCTCCATATAGAATACCACTGCTAGGTTAATATTAATATCTTAACCTTAACCGTGACATAGTTTCATAATAAGGTGATACGCAATTATAGATTTAATGACCTACACAGTGTACCCGCATCAATTTTCAACATAACTGGAATTGATAAAAATATCTGATATGAGTAGAAATTATTAAGAGTTTACATTTAAGAAAATCAAAGTCATCTATTTTGGATCGATACCCAAAAATTCCGTCTCTACATAGGTAAATAGTAGTTTAACTTACAAATTGTTTTACTACTGAAAGATAAATTAAAACCGCAAAAATTTTAAACCAAATTTTAACCATTCATGTTTTGTTTTTTACAAAACATCCACTTACGTAACGAAATGGCCACATGCAGTTAACATAAAATGTGCCGTCCTTTGCTTTAGAATTTACTAGGTTCTAGGTAAGCTGCTGGCTAATTGCGTATTACTTGCACTTCCTTATTCCCTATTGCTGATGGATGAACATGCAGAGTCACAGAGAAGAAGCCTATGCCCAGCTGTGGGTGGGTATGATGATTATATTATGACATGGCTATCGCTGAGCTCCTGTCAGACTAGCAGAGACCACGGAATTTGCCAGTCGTCAGGAAATTATAAATATACCTAAAGTTCATTTTCTTTTGCGAAGAGTTAGCGTAGATCGAGAATTTCTGCCAAGTCGAAAAGAAAAAGCAGTGGTATCGATAACTCAACTATAATTGCAACTAAAACTAGAACTAGAAATATAGTTGAACTGTTGACAAATATGCGGAGTTGTAGCATAGATTGTAGGTACCTGTACAAGCTGTCGACATGGCTGTTTGGCGCACGATAGTTGGCGCTCATCAGGCCGCTGGCTGTATTGTTAATAACTAGAGTTGTACCTGTACAAGCTGTCGACATGGCAGTGGCCGAGCTGCTGCCAGGCCAGCAGGGCGCACGACAGGTGCCGCTCATCAGGCCGCTGGCTGTATTGTTAATAACTAGAGTTGTACCTGTACAAGCTGTCGACATGGCAGTGGCCGAGCTGCTGCCAGGCCAGCAGGGCGCACGACAGGTGCCGCTCATCAGGCCGCTGGCTGTATTGTTAATAACTAGAGTTGTACCTGTACAAGCTGTCGACATGGCAGTGGCCGAGCTGCTGCCAGGCCAGCAGGGCGCACGACAGGTGCCGCTCATCAGGCCGCTGGCTGACGATCGCTGACACGTTCACTTGCTCGTTCTCTAGGCTGTCATGTGCCTTTTTTAAAGCTGCCTGAAATCAAAACACAGCATTTCATACACTCTTTACAATCAGCTCTATCTTATTCTTAAAAGTTACATCGTCAAGTCAAACTCTATAAACTTCTACTTTACATAACTAAAGGTTCTCTCGATTATACTTATTTGTTCATAGGTATTGGTATTACTCATAAGTTGTCAACTAGCTTTCTCTCGCTTAAAAAACATATCCCTGCTCAGGCGCCGCTTGTCCATGCGACGACGCCGGCAACGCGGCGCCGGCGCTGACGACGGCTGCGTGAGAATTCTCTCTCCGACTAAATATACCCTACCCACATGAAAATTCCTTCCTGCAGCATGCAAAAAGTAAATACCCAGCATTTAACGTGCTCTCATAATACCTCTAAATATAACCAGAAGAGGATATTATTAAAAACTTACTTTAGTTTTGTTAGAAAATGTTTAAGTAATTCACATATTTCAACTGCAATTCTGTACTTATTCATAGTTTTCTTAATATACATATACGAATTCTATCTTTAAGACCATATTCACATAATTTTACCTTCACATCGAGAGTCGGGTTCTTTTCCAGGGCTTTGTTGATATTCCAAAGGATTAACGTAGTCATAGACGATGTTTTTAATTGATTAGACTGGAATAGACTAAGTTTCTGCTGGCTGTCATCTTGACTCCTCTGAAAAAGAACATTTTAAGAATTAGGTAGTCTTAGTTAGTCATATACAAAACTAAACTAGACTAATTTAGCTGTAATCTTCAAAGCAGGAAATTAATCTTTACTGGGGCAACTTTGCCTACAGGTATATTTATTAGGTCTGATTGTTTGTTCTCTAATTCCATAACTAAGTGTAGGCGTTGTAATCACAGTCTTCCTATCATGCGTCCTAACTTTTGAATACATTAGGCATAATTTTATCGACTTCCTTTAAAAGTTCAGGTAAATAGCTAGACTTTAGATTTTTTGAAAAATATACGGAGTAAATAGGGGGAGACCTTTGGGCCTTTGCCCAACAGTACAACAGCAGTATTCACACGAAATAACTGCGTAACAAAATGACGTACTTGTCCAAAAAGCCACTTTAATATAAAATATTAGATCGAGACTTACCTCCGGAATAATATCTTAAAGCGGAAGTTAGCACTTAACTCCTTGTATTTATTTAATTTTTATTACTTTGAAAATGAGGAATACTAATTAACATGGGTGTGAGCTACCTGTTAAGTGCTATTAAGCTTTACTTAAACATAAAATTAATAATACCTAGTTTATTTATGTTTTGTAATGTGTTAGTTATTGCCATAGGATAAAAGCGAAGAAATAGATTCGAAGATCAAGCACCCAACTTCATTCAGAACCCTCAACGGCATTAGGTAGCATTCAAGCACATACCACCTTTTGAAGATAAAAAACGCATAAGTTCTGCTAGCCTCTGGGTTTTTCTTTTGCGTCTTGTCGAATATTTACCTGGTTTCCTTCATTGTTGTCCGTTGTCTGCTTCCAAGTACTCATAATTTACTAATTTATTTTACACTTGTTTTTTTATAATTTGTTGATGCATATTTATGTACTTAACATAAAGTACTTAACATAACACGATTTGATTTAAGATCAACTTTAATTTCGTTACGGATTACTAATTTACAATTTTGATGACATGTTTTCCAAATTTTTTATTTGCATTTGTGACTTTGACTTATTTTATTATTGTCATTCATGCGTCATAGGTATTCAACAGAGTTTCATAAAAGTAAGAAGCATGTAATACATTCTGTTCAGTATCTGCACTGTTGTGGTATTTTCAAATTATTTGAACACGGCAACAAAAACGACCCAAACATGTCAGCAAAAACATACAGATTATCAAACCCAATCTATAAAAGACTTGTTTCATTATCTAAACGAGATTGCTCGGCTGCAAAAAAAAACTGCAAGAACTACATATTAGTGTAATGATTCATCATCGGAGCAACGCAGCGTGACCAGTGACCGAAGATAAAAAGCAAAAGAGAAGGGTCGATAGTCTGCGTCGCGGGCGGCGGCGGCGGCGGCGGCGGCGGCGGCGGCGGCGGCGGCGGCGGCGTGGTCGGCGGGGACGGCGCCACCGGCCGGTTCCCAGCGTTAACGGTCCAGGCTTCCAAGTATAGCCAGTGGCTGCCAAGTGCCAGCATTAGCTCCGGCGCTGGCTCTATTTTTAGCCCGGGTCCGTGTCAGCCCGACTGCTGCACGCCCCGCACGGCGCCGAGCCGGGCGCCGCCGCCGCAGCCTGCTCGCACCAGCAAAAAGCAGACTGCGATCTACTCAAGCCTTACAAGTACTGAGGATAGGATATTAGTCTAAATCGAGTTCACACTCTCGTACTCGTTACTGGTAAAAAAACGGTAAATGTGTACCAGGCTGCCCTTATAACCAATTCAGTCGTTACATATTTAAAAAGTAACATACTTAAAGAGTAAGTATTTCTCATTTTGGAATGTTCGTAGCAGAGTTCATCAACCACGTTCCACTTACAAGTCTAACTCCAAAGTCAATACAGACAAAATAAAAACATTTAGAAATAGGTAGATAAGACTTACAGATTTTTCTGTACTGTTTTTTGATAATAACATCAATAACATAATGTTTCATGCTCCCATATGTAACGTGCCTATGAGCATATCGTCCGCATTGAGCAGAAAGAGATCAGATTGAAGATAATCTTGATTTTGTATTTTATGTAAATTTTTAACTCTGTATCTTATTGCTGAACAATAAAATAAGGAATGCAATGTGTATAATGCTAATTTAATAATTAAAGAATATCAAGGAACTGTCTCGTACTTCCATCACGATGATAGTAATGGTTGTGATAAAAATACATACAACCAATGGTTACATGTACCTACCTCACAAAAATTCCACATAAAACCTACTTCTTATCATGATTTTAAATTAGAATAACTCCTATGAGTAATGAAGTCATATAGTTATAGTATTTCGTTCGACATAACGATATTTTCAATCTTATTTAACAAAAAAAACATGTAGACATTTTAGATCACTTTAAGATAATTTAATTTATTTACTTACCAAATCAAATAAAAAGATAATAAATAAGCACTTATTTAGTTTATTCTTAGCTTGGTACCTATATTATTATCTCTAATTTCATTTGCATATGTTATCATGACTTGCAAAATCAATAGGAAATTAACTAATTTTTTTCAACTTATTTTTGATCATTATTAAATGTTATTTTATTTACATTGTGTAAGCTAAGTATTTCTGTCATAAATTCAATTTTCAATACCAGTGGCTATGCCAGTGGTATGGTATGCATGCATGCTTAAAAAAAAGGACGACCTACTGCAAGCGTCATTCTACCTTCATACATCCGTCTAGCACCAAAGAACTTGCTGTGTCTCCATTGCTTTTGAGGCTTCCGGGTGAACTTGCTCCATCGTCAACTCTGCTTCGATCCACACGAAAAGAAGTTCAAATGATATACCTTAAAAAAATTAGACTTAATGAATCATTTTGATTTATTTTGTGAAACATCTGTTATGTTGCAGCTATATAACAGGTCAAGTACACTCTTTAGCAAACAAATTATGTGGAAAGAAAAGTGTGCTGACCCCGTTTCACCATTTATTTGGATACACAGGTTGTATTATTATCACGTGATATATATCTTGCTCTACATTTAAATTAAGAGATCCACTACAATGGATCCACAAAAAACTCGTGAAATGTTTCTGCAAAACATAGAAATATTTTTTTCCATCAGGCAGTCCGGTGTGAGCGAATAACGATGGTAAACCAAACCTTTCCTAACCACGTGAAACTAAAACAATGGAAGCAGTGGTATCGTTTCGTAGGCGCACAAAATTATTAAATCTTGAGTAAAGTTCTTTACCTCTTACCGTAACAATTTTTTCACAGGTTTTTTTTTCTTGTCTTTTGTAGAAGTGATCGAAAGCAATCCAGTTTTATACTTAACTACTGGCATTCATTCCCTTACATCGATGAAACGCAGCAAGCTAAGTTTTTGGCGCCAGAGACCGATGTCGGGTGGTCACAAGACAAGTGGACACTAGCACAGCCTACCACTACCACTGCTTATGTGTCGGATCGCATCAACGGACTTGTTCACAGGTAAGCCTGTGATACCGTTGCCTGGTTTGGACTGCTTAAAGGAAAATCCCATGTCATCCCAAAAATGATAGCTGTAAGCTAATTTACATCTTTAGATAAATGTAATGAAATTCTGATTAAAAAAAATCACGTGTCTGCAAAAAATCTAGAGCTGGACATGGGCCTTCCTAATTAGAGGTTATTTCGATAAACGCACTACGCTTCTTAGGCAATTTGTTTTTGAAACCCTGTATATATCATATTTATTGCGTATGTATGTGTTTATTGTGTATTACATGCAACCCGCGAGGTAAGTGAATTTGTCACGTGGCAGGCTACAATCGAGGGCGAAATCAATCAACTCAGCCCGTTATTTGAGAATGGATGTGTACGTTGTCGTCTCTGTGCTGGATAAGGTTGTCAACCCTGATTATAGTTTTTTTTTATCATACAGGATGTACAGTTTCCCGCAAACTAATTTAGGTTACTCAGTCAACGAAACTGAACTATTTACATTAAGAAATTATTTAATGAATCCCAGGAGGTAAATTGTAGTATAGGTCATTTTTGTTTAATTCCCTGAAAGAATTTCTTTGTAAAAGTTTTTATCAGTTTCCCCTCTATCAGTTTGCGGGAAGCACTACTATAGGTTACTATAGGTTTACTATATTTTTGATGTGCCACTTGGCCATATGGCATAGTGACTTGACATTGTTTCAAGGTTTTCGTAGCGGGATGAGGCGGGATGCCTATCTTTCTATCTTTGTCCACTTTTCAATATTTTCATACAAATTGTAGCACTATATACTATTGTAGGTATTCTACCTATTGATGCCTTAGGAGAGGAAGTTTACCGTAACTTCATTCAGCAACTTACGAAGCTTGAATTCAGTGAAATTCAAACCTTTAGATAGGTACCTCATACTACAGGGGGCGCAATTACCTTCCATTAGCCTCTACCAAAGTGCATTATCTCTGTAAGTATGTACTAAGTACGTACTTTATTTGACACAAAGGAGTTGGCAACCCTTGAACCGCTCGTCGCTATTGAACGTCGCGGTTTTTTCCAGTTGGTCTGAATGGCGGCGCCGGCGCAGCACCGTCAGCTCAACCGTATGTAAACATAACGACTGACAGACTTTTTTACGCTCTACATAGCTTAATATGTTTGCGACCTTCGACTACTAATATTATTTGTACTTATTTAATCATATTGGTGCTCTAGAAAAAAACGTTAATCATATTCATATTAGACTGTTTACAGATAAATTTCCATTCTCATATTTATCATTCTCATTACTCGACATTTATAACGTTTTTCGGTATCTTAAAATATCTTACGATCATTTTTCATATCGTAAGTGTAAATAAGATTAATAATTTCAAGATACTTTCTTATTTTACGGGACTTTAAAAGATATAAAACTACAAAACTAAAAAATTAGGTTCCATGGGAAAAACTATACAGTACGAAGAAAACTACTTGATAAGTAGGTACAAAACATGTTTTTTTTTTTTTTTCACCTTACATTGTAAAACTCACATTAACCCTACTAAACGCTTTGTAGAATGCTTTAAGCACTAAAGTTAACAAGTGCCTAGATAGATAGATACAAATAACGACCAATATGCAGGAAAATATGATAAATAAGTATAAAACCTAGTCTGTTGACCTCGATTAAAGAATTATTTAGGTTATTTAGTCGGTCACCAAAGTGAAATATTAATGATAATGATGATTTTTTCCTTTATAAAATTTTGAAATTGTATCATTCATGAACTAAATTAATTCATAAATAATGAAAAGCTATTCCTAAATAGTATTATGTAAATAAAAAGTAATTCAAAAGAAAGCATCATCATGTATTTTTGACTTTGACTCTACCTTCATGTGTTTGGTTTCATTAATTTTGTAGATTCAGAAATGACTTGTGAATGCGTAGGCAGGTGTACCTAGCGTAGCTGCACGCAGACTCCGTGTCAATATGAATGTTTGATTTCTGATTCCGCGTTGTATTTGCCTTATTAAATTGTGTCATCGTTTATAAAAGAGAGTCGAAGATCACTTGACATGATCTTGAGTGAGAGAATCGTGAGAGGATCATTCTGAACAGCTGTCCTCAATACCGCAATCCCTGATGCAATGTGCTTCCATCTCAGATACATCCTGTAGATAAAAGTGTCCTAGGCTCGTATTTATAAAGTGATCTCAAGATTGAGAGCGATATTGAGTGCGGATTTGACAGGTCATTTTGTACTGGAATGACATTTCTGATACGAACTCAAACTCGCTGTCACTCTTGAGAGCTGATTATAAATACGGGCCCTAGTTACAATGTCAATGTCTCACATCTTTTGTGTCATAGATATAATTTAAATGTTATTTTTTTATATTTTGATAACACAGCGTCAGTAACTCCTGTTGCATATTTTTTTTTATAAATGGATGACTCTACAACCGCAAAAGTAATCAATTTTAAAGGCAAACATTTGCAAACATCATTTGACAGACGCCGAAACGGTTTCCTATTTCTAATTTAATAAAGTAAGTAACATAGGAGTATCTGAGCATAACAACGTTATCCAAAATTTACACCATACAATAGCAGCATGGGCATCTACGTAGCTAGTGTAAATATCGCATTTGTTTGATTAAGCTGTAATTTTATTTAAAAACACGCGTAAGATAGAAATATTTGTTATGCGTTGCGTAGTACCATGTAATGATGTTTTAATTCTTAGATAATACTGATAGTGGCTCCGTATTGTCTGCGTTAATCTTTTTCTTCTATGGTGTAAGTCGTCAGGAACCAATTTGATGAACCCTGGTGACAGAGTTATAAAGGCCTTTGACGTGCCTAATCAAAAGTTATCAAATTCAGCGACTTGTACGTCCCCTCCAAAGCACGGAATCATCTCAAATCCCGCATTTGGAACAGCCTGTATGAGCTACAGAGTTGTAGCAACATGATCTGATCACGAAAGGAGTATTGCCGCATCCGGAGTCACAGCCGCCGTCAATAGTCACACATTGTATTGTCAGCGACCATCGAGCACAGAAATTGTATCAAAGAACACATACTGTAGTTATGATGCGGTTATCAATATCATAGACAGATATCTTACTGTTCGTATCAAATCCATTATCTTTTTTCAAAAGGCTTCTATGTACTGTCAAAATCTTGTGTGTCATTGGCATAGCATCTATAGTCGTTTAGCGACGTCAGATTAGGAATCTTGCTTATTATATGTGCTTCAAAGAGCTTAATGTTACAATTTTACCATACATTTCGAACTGGGTAGGTACTGGGTAGGAGATGTAATTCGAAAAAATGTCAATATTTTTTCCTGTGATAACCGTATTAGAAGAACATTGTCACATGTTGTGTGTCATATTATGTCATAATATTCATAGTCAACATAAGTAGTCGTTAAACGACGTCAGATTAGAAATTTTATTATGGGTGCTTCAAAGAGCCCAGTGTTATATATTTGCAACATACCACGCTAAATACTGTCAAATTTTTACCATATATTTTGAATTGCGTAGGAAATGCAATTTGTGTGCTTTTCGGCTAAGCTGGTTGTTAGTACATTTACATTTTCCAATGGTATCCATTTAAACATATTTGTGGTGACAAAAAGTCCGGCGGCGTATCTGATTTCTTTCCCGTATCCATGTCACCGACTGATGACCTCTTAGTGCACGCACACAATGATCACTCAATCGCTGCCAACTGACCATTTGCTACGCGTCCACAAACGTGTTACGTCACGTTAAGGTACAACTGGTGCAAAGTAGGTGCGAGTATTTACTAGTATGGACATATCGTACAAAACATAACGGATAGAGTCCCTAGGGTAGAGACATAATCTTCAAATTGATCTTCATCTTTTTTCTTTTTTGCCCTGACCTGTCGCGTTTTAGTCTGTTTTCCCATTATTATTTTTTAATCTGAAATATTTATATCGCCTACCTCTCATACGCATGAGCAAGTTTCTTAATTTCCATGCTGATAGCTTTTAGTACGATTTGATAGCCAGACTCAAATGTAGTAACTAGTCTAGTAAAAAATGTCTGGCGTAGTACTTACCATAGTAAATAATAAGGTAGATACTATTTTAAACAGCCAAACAGGTTTGCGTTTTGATATCTTCTGGTATTTCATTAAAATATTCTTCGATTGACAGGAAAAACCCGTCAAACGTGGTGATTCATGCTATGAAAGTTTTAAACGTTCGTCGACATATATCGTATTAAAATAGCACCACACTTTCGTTTTACGTAATATGACAAAATATTGTCTGTTTTTCTATACGCGCTTAATTTGAATAGTTCCGTAATGAAATTGATGGTGTTTATCTCGGCGAGTCCGATAAGACCTTGATATGTACCCAGGTTGCTATGTACTTACCTAGTAGATGGGGTCGCTTTTGCAACCAGTGATTCAAGGAAATCTTGTTAAGTTTTCCATTTCAATATAGAGATAAGTATTTATTTCTATAGACATGTAGGTACTGATGAATACCTAAAGTTAACACCTTGATCCGGAGATTTGTAGGTATTTTTACGAGTAAGGAGAATTGTACGTCTATTAGGAATTGTTTCTAGTTTAATTTGCGTGTCTGATATCGAGTTTGCAGCGTGAAAATTTTCACTAATGTATTACTTATTTATTTGATGCTTAGTTTGACAATAAACTTTTACAATAACAATGATACCTCGTATGTCACTTTACTTTACATAGGCCCGTATTTATAATCAGCCCTCAAGAGTGGCAGCGAGTTTGAGTTTGAATCAGAAATGTCATTTCAATACAAAACGACCTGTCAAATCCATACTTAATATCGCTCTCAAACTGGAGTTCGCTTTATAAATACGAGCCATAGTGAATGGGAGAAAAAACAAGAAACACGAATATTGCGGTGACAAAATTAAATAAGTGAATGTCGAAAAACCGAAACAATGAAAATATATTTTCAGGACCTAATATGTGTGTCAACTTTCATTCCGATCCGTCCAATGGTTGCAGTATATGATTGAGTAACAAACAGCCAAACTTTTGCATTTATAATATTAAGTAGGTAGTGGACAGCTAGTGTACCAGTCTTGGGTGTTAGCTGATGAGTTGGTGAGTGTGTGTGCTGGTTCGGTGACGTCGTAAATAAAATCCTGGTTACTTTAAGAGGAGTGTGTAGCTGCACCTTTCCATACAAAAGGCGATAACGGTTCCCACCCCGTAAACATAATCCGATTCCTATAATTTTTGGAAATGATGTAGATATACTTAAAAAATAGGTTGGTACGTTTTTATTTTTTAGAAATATTACAGTTATAAAAGATAATGACTTCCATATTATTTGTATGGGAATAAAATGAATGAAAAGAGGTCATATATTTTTATCGCCTTTTTTATGGAAAGGTGCAGGTTGACACGTGGTTAACACTCCTCTTAAGAGACTGATATTTTATTATTTTTACATAATTATACGCAAATAATGTTGGCAAACTAAACTTACATTTTATACTAATATAATATAAAATAAAACACCCAACGTTGCCAACAACTAGAAGATAACGTGTATGGAGAAATAGTACCACCTTCTCTTTCAGTATAGCTTTTTTTCGTTAGATTTCATGTTGACATTTCATCCCTATAACAAGGGACTTACTCAGGAGTGCGAAGATAACACACCACCATCTTCAACTGACCAACTAACTTGCTTGAGACGCTTTATTAAGCTTATACCTGTCATGATTTGAGAAATTTCTGTTGTATGGAAATTATACGATATGTCACTGACTGCTCTTGGAGCCCTGAAAATATATAGCTCTGTACCGACTCTTCGGTAGGAGCACAAAATGAAAATGACATTAAATTAAAACAGCTCTAAAATTAAATAGTAACTAAATATTTTGACTGAAAATTGGAAAAGGCTCTTCCGGCGCGGCGCCAGATAATGACACTAAACGCTATTAAGGATGATAAAGCATATATTCAAATACGTTTTTTATTTATTAAACCATTAAAAGCTCGAGAGTAATGAGATAACGAGGATACGATAAACGTCTGTCTTTCGTATTCATATAAGCTGGTGGCGACATCGCTGCAAGCCAGTTTGTACACGGAGTGGTCGGCGCTCGCTCGCTCGCTGTTCAGAGCGCCCCCCGCGGACGTGCGCACGCGCATACAGGCTTCGGCCAACACCGCACGCACAACTAACATTACAAAAAAAAATGTTCCTTTTCAACTAACTCTTTGTGGTAACGTGGAAATTTGTGAACTCATTGTTTATAACTTTAATTTCTTGCTAAATATTTAATTCTAAAAAACCAACATGGTTAGTGGAAATAAAGACCCGATTAAGCCGAACAAGATTCCGCCGAAGAACCGAGAGAAGAAGACCAACAACTACAAGAGGGCGAACGTGTTCTCGAAGGCATGGTTCGTCTGGATGATGCCCACCTTCTGGCGCGGGTACAAGCGGGACCTCTACGACTCCGACCTCACCAAGCCCAAAGACAGCCACCTGTCTGACAAACTCGGAGACCGGCTTGAAAAGTAAGTTATATTTAATATTTTTTTCTGTAGAATAATTAGTTTGTTGACATTGTATTATTTCCCCATAACATGATCCCATAGGTCAACAAGAATAAAAAATATTTCAATTACATATACATACTCGTATCTAACTGTAATCACTAACATATTTGAATTTAGTTCCAGTTACAGTTTATTACTCTGACTAACAGAAAAATTACATATACGTTTTTAATTATAAATTATATACTTACGTTTACAAGTCCTTAACACGGTGATTAAGTAAGTACTACAAAGGCTTTCAAATAAGGAGATTTTATGCTTTTTATCTTTATCTTACGGAAAAATAAATTCTTCATTCGAACCTGATGATAAATGATCCCTCTGTCCGAACGGGAAACAGCCATCAAAATATTATTAGTCGCCGCACCTTCACGAACATTCATTTATCAACCAGCCATTTGCAAATGGTAACCATAGTAGTCGAATAGAAGGATCTTCAAGTGCAGTCATGGGCCCTATATAGTCAAATAGAACATTTATTATAGAAAAAAAAAAACAATTGGAAACTTTAAAATACCTACTCTATACCAAACTTATAGGGGTTGCTCAGTCAACGAAACTGAACAACTATCACCAGGTTTTTTTTTTCAGGAAATGAAAAAAAAAATTATTTGGTACAAATCCTTAGTACAAATTGCCTTCTAAGGTAAGCACCCCATCTAATTTTTTTTATAGAGAAGGCGATTTTTTTCGAGCTAAAATTTTGTGCCTTAGTAAAGTAGTTTGGTATCATTAGAAGAACATGTGGTTTAGAAGAACGCATCCTTTTTTTACACCCTGTATAGTATATTACTTAACTTTGAGAAAGAAATAATTTATTTTTATGTTTATAACTTGTACATAAATACCACAAAGAACTTATTAGTCAAGATTACGTATAATTTATAACTCTACATACTACTTTTTTTTTATATAAGTCTACTATTCTATATCTATTATTACCATGACGATAAAACAGAATATAGTACAGCCTTTTATAATCACCCAATATTATGTGAATAGAAGGTTTTTATTTGCTTTAATAATTTATTAATTTCGTAGGTAATAGATCTTTCCATACCGGAATGCGGAAAAATATGATGGATATATTAAAACAGTACAAGAAAAAACCGCACATAGCAGTACTAAGAAATAATATTTCATTATAAGGCAATTACCTAGCATAGATCACAATTCCAGAAATAGAGCGATTAATAAAACGAATACATTAATAAATTTGTGAATATGCGTCAGTAAGACAATTAGTTGTGAAGTGACTTACATAAAACGTCCTTTAGTAATTGCCGGATAAGACCCTACCTACTATTACACTAGTATTTAATGTACATCTTAGATTCAGTATTTTCAGTATTTTTTGTAAACATGTTTGTAAAGGGTGTAAGTGATGGTGTGCCGAAATCTGAAAGTGGTTGCTTAGATAACGAAACTAATCACACTAACACTTTCAAAAAGAAATCAACTTTTTTGATGAAAAAAATATATACTTTAATCAAAAATACCACTTTGATCAATGATCCTTACAAGTTATTTGATTTAAAATAGCACACTGAAAGTTTCACTTTCTCCAAAGACATTAATTTCATATTTTAAAGGCAGGGTAATTATCAAAGAAACATATACCTACAACTCATTATCAACATTTTTTTTTTCATTTAATATATTCATGTTGAAAATTCGAAATGAAAATTTGATGTCAAATAATTCATCACTGACGGATCGCATATACTTATGCATATTCTTGGTACTAGGTCCAATACAAGATATTTGATAAACAAATATGTAAAACTACATATAAAGTTTTCCTCGTAACAAATTAGCATTACATATCAAATTGCATTCATTGTCAACTGGTTGATTTCACGCTGCGTTGTCGTTATTATTAATGTAATTTTCAAATTTACCTATTTTATCTTGCTGGTATTTTTTATTTTATTTGTAGGTGTAATTTATATACTTCTTGCCAAAATTTTGACCTAACTTAAAAAATACGATCGAAACTGTTTACCATACACTCTTCTTCTTCTGCCTAGCGTTTTTCCGACCGGGGTCCGCTTTCCGGTCTATTTACTCCACTGTTCCCGATCTTCGGCATATTGAGTCTTATTTATTCATCACAAATTATCTAAATAATTGTATCTTACTATCATTTTGTTGAAATGTGTAGGTATGCGTGTGAGAGGGAGCAAATAAACGATTTATCTATCTTTGAATCAAATATTATCAAATATTTGGGTTTCAGTCTCTTTACCGAAGTCGTGTCGCGGATACAAAGACATTTAACAAATAAATTCTATGTCCTTTAAAATCATCATATTTAAATGACAGGTTATTCAAACAATAGAAAATGATATATCCGTTTACACTATTATATTTTATGTCGTAAACACCACTTCCATTTCTTACGCTTTTTTGTAACGCCTCAATGCCAAAGCATTGACAAGATGTAAAAACCCTACTTAGGGTCTGATAGTAAGCGGGTGTTTTACATATTTACTAGTCAATTAATGCATAAGTCCTTCCTTAAACAATTAATAACCAATCCTAAGACCTGCATCTAAACCGGTAAACAGTACTTAATAATACAATACATTTGTCAGATAAGGGTTCTAACATCCTGATCATACTATTTGCTCTAGAGGTCAACTCTAATTAATGACTTCATACTTGTAAGGAAGCGCCTATTTTCCCGTAAGAAAATAAAAATAAATTAAAATTATATGCTGTATTTTAGGCCCATTTTAATCGGATCTTGAGACTGACAGCGAGTTTGAGTTCATATCAGAAATTCCATTTTAGTACAAAACAGCCTGTCAATTCCATACTTAAATAATCATGTTCAAAAATTTTAAAACTAAAATTAACCCTTTACGGCATACGAGTCCAAATATGACCACAATTTTTTTATCAGTTATTTTCACTCAGTAAAGGTAACCAAACAAATATAAACTATCAAAAATGGGTGGTCATATTTGGACTCGTATGCGTTAATGGTTTAACGTCCTTGCGATGAATCTAATTTCTTTTAGAAAACTAAACGAAATCTGCGCGAAACCAAAAAAAAAAAACTAGTGCAGCCAGTGCTGAACAATGAGGTGGATTACGTGTGGATACTGTGGATTATGATAAGAAATATTATGCAATTTTAACTTCCAAGGCAAAAAGGAAATTTATACTACGTGATTGTACATTGAATCAAATAAAAACAAAAAAACATGTAGCTCTCATAGGAGAGTAATATAATTTTAACTTCACGGCGCACCAGTAAAAACTTCTATCTATATAGGATGATGATCCATCTAAACACAATGCACATTCCTAGTCGTGGAAGCTGCAAAAACTGGACTCGTAGCCCTGCTCCTGGTCTATTTATAGAGCTGGATCCCATCAACCATACACTGGGGGCGTTTACCTCTGTACGTACTTTTTATATGCACTATAAAGTTTTATAGTATTGCATATTAGCTTTAAATAGCTCACTCATTAGGGGGAACTAGTTCTCGCGATGAGGCTGCGCCGGCGCCTGCCGCCGGCCGGAGCCGCCCAGATTTATCCGTAGTCTAGACTCCTTACACGCATGAGAAATTCTAAAGGAACGCAGAATTTGACCTGTTTTACAAATAGGTAGACATTCTGTAACACGTGTAGCGAGTACCACTAGTATAGATTAATATCGTTCTTCGAATCTTCTCTTCTATAAAATGTTTTTTTGAAAGAGACATCCTACGTACGTAGGTAGGAACCTATTATTATATATTTTGTGCTTCAGGCAATTTGTGTCAAAATTATGTGCAGTAAAAAAATTACAATTAAATATGACGGTCTATGATCGTAAGACAGACAGAAGAAAAAATGTGTCTACATCTTAACCAGGGTGTATGTACTTGCACTATGTATAAGGTACCCCGCAATTATGATAGCTGCGTAAGTTGCACCCGCTGCTCAGAATAACTTAGCAACCGGCCAGCCTGCCGGCGGCGCTCACGTGATCCTAATATTAACTTACACTGCATTGGAAATATCCATATTTAACTTGAAAGAGAAAGTAGACATTTTGAGTAACTACGATTTTGTAAAGCCGCTCTATTGACATCTTGTTGTACTACTTACTATGGCCATCTTAAAACTAGATTCTAATATCTCCTTAAGCAAACAACATGATCGTAGAAGCCTGGTTAAAGTCGTCCATGTATGTGACATCGGCATTTTATTGGCAAAGGCTGGCGGCGGGGGGCAAAATGGAGATACAAGCTATCCAGTGAAAGTTAATATTTGAAAGATCCAGCGGCTCAGATATTGAATACCTACTCGATGCGCGTCACAGAGATGACTAGCGACAAGCATGAGACTCGCCTCGACAAATAGTAAATGAATACCCAAATTACCAACTTGTTGTTGATGGTTTAAAGTCCTTGATTCCTTCCTGTATTTTTCTTATTGCAATAAATTCTTAAGTTAATTACTAGTATTTCTTTGTTCCAAAGAAGCTTGTTTACATTATTATGCAAAATCTTGCACGAACTTAGTGCTCGATGCGTTTTTATGTGTCTGTTAGTGTAACAGCCAGTTTTATAAGTTAGTAGTAAAGCAAAATATGGGTACTGATTTATGTATGATGAAATATTTTAGAGAATTTAATACTCAGATAACAAAAGAAAAAACTATTAATCACAACGACTAAATAAATTAATGTTACAGTTATTTCAAATTAACTGTATTGAAATGATTTAATAATTCCTAACGATTTGACATCCCATTAATATGGAACGCGTGCTTAAACCAGATATCAAAACTAATTGTTTTATTATCTCTTCGTTATTCATGTCAATGGATTTCATAATTTTAGACTTTACCTCAATCTTTGTCATAGGTAGTTAAATATATTGTGTCATAGGTAATAGACCCAGTAATTACAGACTATTTATAATAAAAAAAAACCTATTAGCATGTCTGTCAATTGAAGGCACGGGACCTTTTAGGATCAATTTTATTTTAAGTAAATAAGGAGTCAAATAATTTACACTGTCAAGTAATTTATTAGGTATCAATCGGGCGAATATATATAATTCTAAATTAATAGATAAATAGTAATTTAAATTACTCCCGCGAATAAAATTGCATGCTAGATTGTTTAAAAATGCAATTTTAGGGAACACACTTTGACACATTTTGTTAGTCTACATTAACTAGTTATATATAACTTATATTTTTAATATTTGCCTAAGTTGACACAATTTTAAGCTAAATATTTTAATATTTTGGATGTGCCTGTGACAAGAGTACAAACAAACTAAGGCTCGTATTTATAAAGCGATCTCAAGATTGAGCGCAATATTAAGTATGGATTTGACAGGCTGTTTTGTACTGAAATGACATTTCTGATACGAACTCAAACTCGCTGTCACTCTTGAGAGCTGGATATAAATACGGGCCTAAGCAACACAAAATGTATGCCGTACCAAACACAACTTTCTTTGTAAAATAATAATATTTAGCAAGTGTCTCAGTCTCAGATTAATGACGTCAGAAGGTGGCCCGATGGCACAACGTGGTACCGCACGAGGTCGCGGAATGTGCAAGACGTGTTCTATTCTATTATACTTGTACACTGAGCTTTAAACGTGGCTTGGAACAGCACGTTTTCGAATTAATCGTCCCAGCCATCAAGTCTACATTATTTAGTATCTATTAAAGGGTTATTATAAAACTAGAATGAGGCGGATTAATTCATTCATAATGATGATCCGGTTAAAAAGATACAAAAAAGGACACATGGCACTTGATTGTGCTTATCACTTTTTCAACAATCATAACTCTTGTCTTGAAATGTGTCGGTAGCCAGACTACAGACTACAGAATAGGACTTTCCCTATTCGTGCAAAATTAAACATAAACATGTTACCAAACACTGCTACGTCAAAGAACAAGATAGAGTAGAGATGGCATGCTAAAATAAATAAGTATAAATAGTTTAATGAGTTACAAAAATGTAGCGATAAATAACGCCCTATTTATTATATGTTGGTGTATATGGAGTCTAAATTCCACTGATCAATGGTTCATGTACCTATAATTTTTGTAATTTAAAATCAATAAAATGTAATTATGTAGAGTTTGAACCCGTAGAACCTCCCAGTCGGCCTCTTATCGTAACCAAGCTTTGTTTGTCTGTTGGTTTGTCAATAACCGAGGCTCGTGCCGCGACCACTGACATCACACGTGAGGTGAGGACCTTCAGTGGAATGTCCGTCATTTCATATTAACTAATTTAAAAAAACATGTTTCGCTTTTTGATTAAAGTTGACTTATTCTCTTCAGTCTGCCTGCATAATTAGAAAAGCGCTGAAGTTTACCATTTTTCTAATAAGCGCAAGGCTTAGATCATATAAATATATTCTTATACTAAAATTAAAATAAAGCGCGGCATTGATCTATTCAACCACTTTGCTATGAACGACTAAAAAAGCATTAAAATACTACTTTCTGATTTCAAAATATCAGAATGATATCTTAAAGCTTCGTAGCAAATATATACTATACCAACGGAGGTATATAAACACGCTGTGAGGTAAACGGTTAATGTGTCATAAACATTTATAGGTACCACAAATGAACGATAATATAAAAGAAAAATAGATGATACAAACTGTTTGTGCGAAAAGGTATGTCCAATTGTCCATGTTCAATATAAGCATTCTTATTCTCGGAAACATTTAGCAAATATCCATAAATGTTCAGTATAATTTTAGCGTTGTAGAACCTTTTTAACTTGTTTGAACTAATAATTGACAATACTCAAGCAATTCCAAGATCATTGTGCAACAACGAAACCACAAATATATTTTTAATATGATGATAATTATACTAGAATAATTTATCATAAAACAGTTAATTTTACTTCGCTTTGACATCTGGTCGCTAATGAAGTTCTACATTAAAAGTGGCAATCACTAATGAGGGTTTATTTGATGCCCAAATGAGCCTTGCACACAAGTTGATACCACTATCCTCTTGACATAACTCTGATTCACGACGCATATGACCATAAGAAAATTAGGAAATGAATTTCCATATTTGTATAATTTTCCCGCTCCGAGAGTTAAAAATGGATTTTCATTTGTTTCCGATCAGATGTGTTCGATTTTTCTGCAGGGCAGTTTTAGAATAAAAACCTAAAAATACTCGAATTATTCCATTATTTACTCCCACAAATCACAAAATGTGTTGTGACAGAGACATCATGATGACGAATGGTAAGTGTTACCGGCATTGTTCGTGTGTCAGGGCTGACAACATCAGCCGGCTGCTGACTTCCTGGGCAATTCGCGATCGCGGTGTTCCGCCGGGCACTTGTCATTACGCGTTACTCAGGGCTGAAGCCTGGACAATTCGCGGCGTTCCGGGCACTTGTCATTACGTTACTCACTGCTGATGCTGCTCATTGGCCAATGTGGTGACGGTGACTTCGATAATGTCCTGAACGGAGCAGGAACCAGCCCCTCATTAACCAATCAAGACGGTACTTTGGACTCGTTCGTATGAGTGTATTCACAAATGTGCTTAGAACGGTTTTCAAATTTTATCACTATGAGATGCGACTGAACCACGCAATAGTTACCTCTTTAAAAACAAAATCTTCACTGCTGAATAATAATTAAATATTGTTTTGGGTAATATCGTTATCAATTTTGGCTGCGGTTATTTTTATCATACATATTCATCGAAGTCGGTTAGAAATTTATGGATTCAACATATTTGATTCAAATATCTTTGAAAATATATCACAATCTTTCCGGATTTACCTGAGCTACACTATGTATGAAATATTCAAAAATTTTGCTGTTGGAAGAAAGAGAAGAAAGAAAGAAAAAAATTTAGGCTCGTATTTATAAAGCTATCTCAAGATTGAGAGCAATATTAAGTGCGGATTTGACAGGTGATTTTGTACTGGAATGACGTTTCTGATACGAACTCAAACTCGCTGTCTCTCTTGAGGGTTGATTATAATTACGGGCCTTAGATAGATCCAGTAGCATTTAATACATTTAAAAAATGTTTCAGAAGACACGGAAAAAACGCATAAAATGAAGTTCTCCTCTTCCATCCCAATTCAAAAATCTAATCATTCTTACATTCAAGTAAAATTGGGCAGACGGTGCAAAGAAACAACCAAATTGGGTTGCAGAATTTAATACCAGCCTTCATCAGTTATTAAAACGTTATGTGCTATGCGAAATTGGGTAGTTGATTAATTATTAAACCCCATTGGTCCTGCCTCACCCGGGGGAATTGGACCTCTTCGGTAGTTTCGGTCGTTGCCATTCTTGCTGCATCTCTATTTTTACCGCGGAACTAAAAATATTTTTGTATTTTTTAATTAAAAAAAACTGCCTTTAGACAGAATTTATAAAACATATATTTACAAACCAGTTTTACTCGCGGCTAAATAAGTTTTTTTGCTACAAAAAAGAACCTATTCCAGTCCATACAAAACCTTCAAATCAGTCCTGTCGTTGAAACGATGCGATGAAATAGCAAACAAAATCTTTCGCATCTATTATGTTAATATTAAATTTGTTTTTTTGCTATAAACTTCTTTAATTATAATAAATATTGACCAATACCTCTTAGGGGCATGGCAGCGCAGACGTAAATTATTATACATACAAAATGCCATGCCCCTTAAGTTTAACTAAAAAAAATTACCTTAAAAATGAAATTCGGGTATTTGTCCGTGATCCGCTATTGGTCGTGATTACCTCATAGCTAATATATAATTAATTTGTTTGTGTGTCTATTCAACTGACATTGATTTGCAATTAGTTTTGTACACATTACCAAAACACGAAATTCTACCACCTTGCAGTTCTCAGAAACCCTAGTTTACAGAGAGATTTGTAAAAAAGAAGAATACAAGTTCGTTGCTAGTTTTGGTTTTATACATTCTCGAAGGTTCAATTTCATTCCAATCACATCAGTATATCTCATTTTAAAGCTGTCAGCAGGGTCAGCATGACGCTGATGAAAACCTCTGGTGTTTCGGGTTTGTTTTGCGTAAACAAGATTTAACAACTAAAATAAATCCATACCTGTAATTTTCCGTCTAAGCGAACAGAAAAGAATGGCAGTATAGACGGACTTAATAATTATAATCTTATCACATAGAACTCGTTTAAAAATTTCAAAGGATAAGATGACACCGATGACCGAAGGTAAACTACAAACCAAAAAGTATCTGTAACAAATCAAAAATATCCTATGTAATTGTTGATGGTATTAACGTAATTTTAAATTCTGGTGCTCAAAATTTAAAATAAAGGACTTCTTTCCTTATCGAACACCCAAACTAAAATAATACTAAAACATTATCGTACTAATAAAAATAAAACATGAATTCGTGGATTTTGCAACTATGCGGATGATGCACTTCCAAGAAAGCGTCAACTTTGCAAACCAGCGAATACGCGTGACCATGACATTAATAAGATTATTGCAAGAAATATACCATCGAGTCAGCAAAATATGTATTGTACGAACGTCAACAGAAGTAAAATTTCCAGTCTTTTGCAAGCTTGTTGCGTTGGAGATTCTGTTTGATTCAATTGTTAGATTTGGATGCTTCTGGAAGCGTCCAAAGGAATAAAGAGGATACTGCATCAACTTGTTCATTGCGTAATTTTAATGGACATATGGGTCAAAGACACTCTGGAGTGTTCGAGAGTGTCTGGTACACCACCACAATGTCTAGCAGACATGCATGAGTTCTACTGTCTGCGTGAGTGGCGTGGACACTGTGACGCATGGCCGCAGCGAGGGACCGAGGACGACCAACGACTCCAACGAGAGTGTAGCGCACAAAGGCCTACAATACAATCTCTGCGAGATGCCGCTGTATAGGAAGTGCTAATAAAGCCGCCGTATGACTCCTTGTTAACGCATTACATTGCACACACAATATTAACGTTTACTCACTCCTCACTCCGCGTGACCAGACATTTTGCACTCCCAATTTATCTATTAACCACTCTAGCTATTACTTTTACGACAAATGTACACAATTTAGCTGACCTACATTAAACACGGCTGTTTTTTCCGAGTGCCCGTATCGGAAATTAAAAAGCCTGGCTCTATATCCAAAATGTGCCCCAACTTGGTGCAATAAAAGAATATTGCAGGTCGTTTGACTCTCATTATATCCACAGAGATATACGTTGGATATTGTATGATACAAAACGTTGTCCGATACACAAAGAGGAAGTATATACAGTTTAATATGTATCGGAATGAAGTCGGGCAGGATAAAACATAAAGTTATAATATAAACACGAAAGAGGTCAATGTTTGTAGCAGGTACCGTTAAGAACAACAATTTATGAGAATGAATTTATGTTCTCATGGAGCGGTAAAGGGTTTGGATTTACAGATCGACAAAGAAAAGAAATCCAACCGGATGACGGCACGGAGCCTCTGCCTGCGCTTGCGCCGCGAAACGCATACAAGGCAAACGAATTCAATTCGGAAACGTCCGGCTGAACTGGCTTAACCTTACTCAAGGCCCCTTAACCGATTGCGCATCGACAGAGAATCCTACAATATACGAGTAGACTGGATTAACTGAATTAACTGATAGATAGTTCATACTAAATAAATCACGCATAGGCAGGGGGTCAAAGGCTTTGTGACCTATGTGTATGTGTACCACGCCTGACTGAATCATTTAGATAGGATTATGTATTGTTGTAGATGTAGATACGGATTGTCAGCCTC
Source organism: Scrobipalpa atriplicella (assembly GCA_029255725.1). NCBI lineage: Eukaryota > Metazoa > Arthropoda > Insecta > Lepidoptera > Gelechiidae > Scrobipalpa > Scrobipalpa atriplicella. Next base: position 48,314 of record JARACY010000654.1, read on the forward strand.
TCGCCTGAATTGCAAGACACCAGCCCCCATATATATCGCCCCCAGATAAGGCCGTGACTGCATCTATCTGTCAGATTGTATGGAGATTTGACAAATATAGGTAGATGCGATATACCTTATACGTAATCGCGCGGCGGCGGAAACTGTAGCTCTGTGATCCTTCAACTGGCTCTTACAGTATGCTAGGGAAGAAATAAAGCAGGTACAATATTTTTCTTTTTGTACGTAGGTACCTATACCTTGTCCAGCATCAAAGTTTATAAGATAGTTCATTGATCTCGAATACCTAGAATATTTTGATGAATATAATCCACATTAATTAGTAATAAATTATTATGGCGACAGGACGCTCAAAAAGCGTATTCCATACCTTCTAAATACTTTGCCTGTGGATATAAGACAAGAAAAAAATAGACATAAGTTTTCGTCGAAGTTAAAGAAATATTTACTTAATTAACACTCCATTTTATACCTACAAAATACTCCATAAGTATTTTCTTTTTATGTTTTAAAAATAAAAATGAGACTCATTGACCTCACAGTCAAACTGCGTAAGCAGTTTTGTGGGGCTATCCCAACAAGCAAAGTAATCCTATAGTGATAGATTATAAGTCTACCCCTCTAATAATGTTCTTATAAAGGCATTGTTGTAGACTTTGTCTCTTATAATAGGCCTACATAAGCTTGAATATACTCAAGCGCTTTAGGATTTATATCTCAGTCTTATAGTTTGCTACAAAACTATTTAAAAAACAATTATAGGTCTTTTTTACTTATAATAACATTTCACAAGCGTGTATATTCTCAAGAGCATTTGTTTTTATTACTTAGCATTATGGTTGACTACAAGTTTATCTTATAAACGACTTATAGGAATACGCATCCTATAATTGTCTGCAGAAAGATTTAATAGTCTTGATATCTTATAGTAGCATTTTGTAAGAAAAGAAAATATTATAACACTCTTAGCTAAGATAATTCGAAGTTTGTCTCGTAACAGTCTTCTTTAAGACTCTTTTAAATGCATTAGTGCTTAATAAGAGCGTTTTAATATCAAACAAAAGAACATAAGATATTACAACACTCTTAGCTAAGATCATTATAAGTTTATCGCGTAACAGTCTTCTTTAAGACTCTTTTAAATGCATTAGTGCTTAATAAGAGCGTTTTAATATCAAACAAAAGAACATAAAATATTACAACACTCTTAGCTAAGATCATTATAAGTTTGTCCCGTAACAGTCTTCTTTAAGACTCTTTTAAATGCATTAGTGCTTAATAAGAGCGTTTTAATATCAAACAAAAGAACATAAGATATTACAACACTCTTAGCTAAGATCATTATAAGTTTGTCTCGTAACAGTCTTCTTTGAGACCCTTTTAAATGCATTAGTGCTTAATAAGAGCATTTTAAGATCAAAAAACCGTATAAGATACTACATCAATCACATATGTAGTCCGATTGTATGAGGAACCCTAAATTTGTTTCAATATGGAGGCATGTTGTCTTGATTGCGACTACTACAAGTACTAATTGACTAACAATTGTTCTTTAAAATACTCAAAGCAGAGTATTTCAAAAAAATGGCGAATGATCATAAAAATCTTCTAATGATTATTTAACAACAAATATTATAAGTGCTATTTTGCAAAGCGCGTTGTAAAATTAAATAAATCTTGGTACAAATTTACAACAAAAATGACTTCCCCGGCGAGTTCCCACACTATATGTGCAGTATGGAGATTATTATTTACCTTATGCAGTTACTACAAATTATATCTAAGATTATAAAAGGAAATGGATGCTTACAAATTTTAATATTTTGCTTTTTTTACAACTCACTGCAATAACCAGCCAAAGAAACTGATTCTGTTTTTTTTTTTTTCAGTTTATAAATGTACTTATAATTACTAACAACTAAGTATATTACTAGAGCATTATAAACAAAAATGCTTTAGTAAGATGCTTACGTCAGATACTAACAAGTGTGGTTGTACTTAAAAATGTGTAGTTTCAGATAATTATAGAAGCAATTGCGCTTCCTCAAGTGTACTATAGGGATAACTGACATTCTATAAGTTGATTGTACGATCTTTATAAGAAAAGAATGCTCCTATAACTGTACCCAAATCCAGCATTGTAGTAAACCACAAGTATCGTACAAGTACAAAAAAAGTAGTCTTGATTTAGTCTTGAAGTACTGATTTTGCTAGTTGGGTATTGTTATAGATTAAGAGATTATTGTAAAAGAGTAATAAATAAATACAATACAAATTGATTTTCCGCGAGCAAGATTTTTATCAACTTCAAAGATGGTAAAAAAGACATGATATTCCGAATTGAACATGTCTGCCGCATGTGACTCACGCACGGCACGGTTCATATAAAACAGTTGCGTAGCGAGTAGGTATGTTTTGACGTAGTTCCGAGGTATTTACACAATAACTTGTTTTACCTAAAGTACTTATAGGTTGTATTGAACTGCGTAAAGTTCCGTGTCTACCTGATGGAGAACCATGCGTGGTATAATGTACCTACCTAAAACGTGGACATGTCACACTACTTCGTACTTACATATTCGTAAATTATCGTTTCTACAGAAGGGTTAACTATTTTTTCTGCGTTCTAATTTGCATATTTTACCCTAACAAAAATTATATTTAGGTATTTGTATGTATTATACCTATACTGTCAATTTCATATTTTAATAATTAAAACGTTCGTACAACGTATCGCATCCGATCCTAGCGGGTATACGCGAACCTTGCGGTATATTTTGCAATTGGCTCTAACCATATTATAATGTGGACATATGGAATGGGAAACCTTTCGCCCGAATCAAGAAAACTTTTTATACTTTATTGTATTAAACCTATCAGTTTGGCACTTTTATTATTACTTCTCTTACAATGATAATAGAGTTATCATTGGACCATTATGGTGTCATAGAAAATGCCAGTAAAACACACAATGGAGTGTCAGTGGAGTAGCTGATGATTGTGTATCGGGTAAAATAAGCATGACAGGCAGGGTGGCGCTGAAACGTGAATGCAAGGCTGATTGCACGGTCGCCACTAGTGCTGGCAACCTATCGATAGTGTTGATCTTAGAAAGAAAACAATAATTAGAAATTCTAAATTCAATAAGAATTGTGATAAATAAATCTTACTATATTTTACTTAAAAGGGGCTCTTACAGGTAGCTTAAATTGCAACAGACATTGTGACATCCTTTTGTGGCTTTCACAAAAGTAATATAAAATGCAGATAGATATATGCTCGGCTATCGATAATCTATCGATGTTTGAGTGCAGACAGCACTAGTCGCAAGCGCATTGTGTTACGCGAATGACACAACGGTAGAGACGACCACTGACCAGGCTACTACATCAGCTGTTGACCTCACTGCAGTGTGATTACGATATCAACTTGATACGCACGAACCGTTTGGTTTAAGGTTAATAAGGTATCTTAGTTCAAAAAAGACACACCCACCTACAAAAACAAGCACTTCATTTTTCATAATTAATTTTAATTATTAGAAGATCAAAAAAATCGTGGAGACTCGTGAGTTTGAAAAAAACATAGAGTATAGACGTGAAAAAATCTTTAAAGACTAAATAATTTTGCGTGGTAATGTTATTTTTTGCCGATAGATAGATAAATCAGCGTCAAAACCGTTACTCGCGGCCTACTTGACGCACAAAATTAAAACCATAAAAAGAAACAAAAATAATCGAAACAAAACATGCATCGTAATTCTGTAGAGCTTTCAAATTAAACACCAAACTTTGGACATAGATTTAGTATTTAAATTACTGTTAAATTAATAAAAAAAAGTGCAACTCTATTATTGCAATAAAAATTAACAATCAACCTTCATAGTGATAATCACAGATTACCATTTACAACAATCGCTATAACAACTGATTCATTCATCACAATCACTTTACGTAAACGGTTGACCTGCAAGATGCTATGGATTATAATTTGCTTCAGCGCAACCACGTCAGCTTATTAACACTATTTTACAATTGAAATTGTTGCAAATGACGCTTGCAACTGTTTTATAAATTTCATCAACGCTAGGGACACTGGGCTGGCAACTGGCAACATGCCATAGAATGGTAAATTAGATATTATCGGTCAATTTAGAAGCAATATTATTAAGACGACAATAACAATCAAATTGGTTCTCCATTCTCTTATTGTCTATGATTATTCAATAATAATCAAGACACTTCTCCATTCAATGTTTGAGATTATTAATCCTGTAATTATCTATTTATGTAAATAACAAATCCGTCTACAGTAAGGACAAAGCCCGATCGATAAATAAAAAGTTATATATTTATAACTTTTTATTTATTTTAGCATTTGCTAAACTATACAAATCTGCTTATTATCTCTTAAAATATTGTTATGAATTTTAACTCAAAATTTATTAGTGCATAGGATTAAAAAATTCTAGCCAATTTCCAACATTTAGGAACCTTATAATACGTCGGTCTCTTACACGTGAGTTTTGATGACCACAATGCATATATATGCTGCTATAATATAATTTTATACGTCCTCTAACCGCTAGCCTCCAGTTAAAAGTTCTCCGAAAGACACTCCCAGGGCACTCGGTGGTCGGTAAAAACAAAAACAAAACCGAGATGAAGGTAAATAAATAAACGACGAAGGGGCATCCGTCGGCTCGGCAGCCTTGGGAGCGAACACGTCCGCATATTTACATCTTAAGGTCACTGTTAAATCATTTGATTATGTGTTAAAAATCTTTAGCTACTACTATTTTATTACTAGCCGGGATCGTTTATTTTGGGACCGTTATTTTAATTTTATTTTATATCTACTTAAAGGACACCGTATCTCACTCAGCTAGGTATCGATTTACGTAAAATCCTGCAAACCTGTTATGGTTTATTTTATTAATTAAATAAAACAAATATAATACACAACTTAACCTATACTTAAAAATAAATAAATTAATAACTAAATAGACCTCCCACCTACCTTATGGTTTGTTTTTAAAGTTAACATAGAATGACGTACATACATACTTACATACAAGTTAGTAGATATACAATTTGTTTCAACAGAGTTCCTAGTTTTCACTAGTTGAATAGATATGTCAAACAAATATGACATAAGAATGTACGAAATATTATGACCTAAGGCAACCCGACACCTTGTTTTATATTTTTTTAAATAACAATCTTAACTAGCAACACCTAGTTATTTATATTTTTAATCATCAGTCAATGTAAAAAATTCTCTCTATTTTTGCGAAAGTACAATTTCTTTCAAGTACTTAATGCATAACAATTTTAATTTTTCAATAAAATTGTCGTAGTACCTACCTACAGTCTAATTAGAGATTATTTGCATCTCTTTATCATGGAACTGTTATATTCAATGTCAATGAGGAGCAGTCACGTAGATACTAAATATCTACGATTGTCCTTTGAGGTACTGAAACAAAGATTTTTTAATTTTATAATTGGAGAAAACAGCGAGGCTTCACTAACTGTTAACCCTTTTCAGATATATCTAGGGTATTTATTCATTTTTAGGTTTCCGTACCTCAAGAGGAAAAAAGGAACCCTTATAGGATCACTCGGTTGTCCGTCTGTCTGTCTGCTTGTCACCACCCCAGTGTCTAATAGCACAATTAAAGGAAAAAATCTAAAATCTGTAAATTTGTTCAAATATCACCAAAAAAAATCTTCCATGCTGGACTGGGGGCGATAGAAAAACGTAGAATGTGCCAGCTGCATCTCCTCCCGGGAATGCTGTAAAAACCAGCTAAGGGATTCGAGGGTTTAAGTGTATTGCAATTTATAGGCGATGGGCTGACAACCTGTCACTACAGCAATATACCTACAAAAAAGAAATACAGTCGGACTCGCTATATTTAAGAGTCCGACTGTATTTCTTTTACTTTAGTTTCATTAGCATTAGTTTCTGCGTAAACTGTCAAATAATAATTCAAGTTGCCAAAACACATCAATTCGTCATCATAGTACCTAAGTATTTGGGTAAATCCACAAATTTAGTGTCAATTTGTTAATGGAAGGTATCGCGTGAAGGTCCGACACGATAGCTGCGCAGACGCAAGTAACAATAAGGCATAATTAGACGGATTGTGTGAAATGACTTGTGACTAACAGGGACAAGGAGACAGCCCCGCTCTCACAGGTAATAAAAAAAACATAAAGAATGAACAAATTGAAATAGGAATGAACAGTTGTCATAGTCGCAAGTGACTGTTTTTTATAGTTTAAACTCTGGTTGACCCACACGTCAAGAAGAAGACTGCAGAAGACCAGCTGGGTCTCTATTTCTAGTATATTTTTTATTTACCTTCAGTATTCGAACACAATCAAGCTATAAACTAACTTATCATCTAGGTCAAGACAAGTTCGTTAGAAAAGGTAGAAAATTTTACGATCGTAGAAAGAACTGAACCACTTAACTGAAATTACTTACCTAGGTTTTTTTATTTGTAGTTAAACCTTTCGTTAGATAATATGCTTTTTAAACTTCTTTTAAAAAACAAGGTATCCCTTCAAGTTTTTTTTTAGGATATTACCTAATAATTAATATAAACTGAAACCAGGATCCAGCAGCTAGATCGACTTGAAACCGATACAAAAAAAAATTGTATTTTATTTATCACTCATTTAGAAAATTAATACAATAATACCCTAGCCCAAATCACAGATAATATAATACTATACATATAATTGCTTTTCACAATGTTACTTAAATAAGACAATAAATGTTATGTAGTATACCTTAATAAAAAATGAATATTTTATTATACCTAATCAAGTTTATCCTTAATCATGTGCAAGTACGTTGTTGTGTGCAGATATTATTATTTTATCGAGTTCGGTTCGCTCTTGTCTCACGCATTTACATAACAATTAACAATGTTATTACAATCATAAAACTTTAAAGACTACTTAATTACATACGCATTTAAGATAAGAACATGACTGGCAACCTGGCAACGTACAGTCGTGAATATATATAAAAAAACTACAGGTAGGTATGTCAACACAAATATATTATAATTTGTAAGAAATCACATTATATAAATGAAGAGTGAGTTAAGTAAATAGGTATGCGTCAAAAACTTAAAACATATACCTACCTAGTTAACAGTAGATTTAAAATCTCTCCGTTTTAGCGATTCAGGTAAAAAGTTCAATATAATGTAAACGTTGGAGGTGGTATTATAGCTCTGCTATTTAATTTACAAACGACTTTAAGTACTATACACCTGGTTTTATACTTTTGTTTGTATGCCACCGAATGATAAAAAAGTAAAAGACACAACATTGTAAATATTACAGTATTGTTTTTTTCCCTCTCGTACCGAATCCCTCTACTCGTTGCCGTTTACCGGTAATGGTCCCGTACAGCAAACGACACGGCAAATAAGAACTAATTTGCGTTTCCCTTACTCTACAGAACATTGCACAACTACCAATATTGACATTCGAATTGCCGTAATACTAGCTAACTAGGCCCTTGCAGCGGAAGGTACTATATGTGTGGTATAAGGCCAAATTTAAAATTTAATACAAGAAAGCAAGCATATACAAAATTTTAAATATCTAATGTTTTAGACATTAGCAATTTTTTTCGAGTGACCAAATATCTTTTATAACGTCAAGTATGAAACACTGCATACGAGTACGGAGTACAACAAGTCAAACCTCTTGTAGCAATGCTTGTACCAGATTAAATGAGAAAGGAGGCACTTGTCATAAGACGCCGCTCTTTTTTTAGAAAAAAATAATCCTTTCTAACAAAGAACAGGATATGTTGAATCAGAGAGGATTCTTGGTGTTTTACGTTTTTTTCATATTTTTGAATCTTTCTCAATGATATTTCAAATCTTCACGCAAAAATGAAGGGATAAACATCCCTTAGGGGAAGTAGAGCGTTTTTGGCACGTCAAGTTTCGAGATTTCAGCAGAACTAATAATTGCTGTGGTGTAGTGTAGTATAACTAGACAATGCACCCACCAAACTCTCCGCACCCTTTGATGGAACTAACTTTTATACTTTTGCTGAATAATAATAATAATAAAGATCTTTGTTTGAAAGCTGAGTCTCTCAGGCCAGAGTGATCAGAAGTAGCAAGTTTCATCATGAGTTGAAGCTTATGTGCCGGTCAGAGGGCGAGGACATTCGGCCAGAGGAGGCATAGAGGACGGCACCGCCTGTCACGTGGTCACGTGAGACCAGCCGACCCCTGCGTCACCTTACCTCGCGGTTATGTCAATACTGGTTTCTATACAAACTACTTACTCTATGCGCGAAATAGCTTTCGTTTGCCTTTTTTCTAATTAAATATATTTTCGATGATGTCTAGCACGTATATTTGATACATAATAATAGAAAATACTCGACGTTTCGTCGGAGTTAAAACATTACAATACTAAGCTCAAAACAAACATTTTTATTTGTTTGTAATTTTAAACATCTTACATTCAACAGCTAATGGGCGCTTTTCCACTAGACGGCACGTCAACGGCAACGGCGACGGCACGGCGACGATCACGTGACAATATCTATGGGAATCGATGACATACCGTGACGGTGCCGTGCCGGCAAGTGGAAAAGCGTGTCATATAATTTCATTGATTTTCATACATTATCTCACCTACGATATCGTCGACGGTACCGTGCCGTCGCCGTTGCCGTTGACGTGCCGTCTAGTGGAAAAGCGCCCAATGTAGCAAATTTGAATTAAGTCTGGATGAGTATCTTTTTAAACATTTAATTTATTTAAAGAAAACTGTAATTATCTCGTTGACCCTAAAGCTTACAAGCTCATTAAAGCCGGCACATGGTCCCGAATGCACCTCACTGACAGTAAAAGTCGCACAGGGCTGTCAACAGTCTTTCTCTCTAGCCTGGGTTTTCTCAGATTTATAAAAAAGTATTTTTATATAATTAATGGACAATCATGCAATCATCAATGCATACAATGTTGTTGCATGATTTCCTACATAATTCATATTCACTCTTGACAGGCCCAGGAATAAGTTCTTGAAAAGTTTTAGAAGAGAATTTAATTTCTCCTTTCTCATGGCAACAGCAAACTCGTTTTTGAAAGTATTAGCATTTTTCCCTATACATAAAAACACGATCACACTCATACCATCGGGGTGTAATGGACATACACAGAAACAACCACAAAGAACGCCCAGACCCAGAAACACATTTAAATTCATCATTCAAATGTCTGCCCCGGCCGGGAATCGAACCCGAAACCCTCAGCGTAGAGACACTGCCAACTAGGCTGTGCGGGCCGTCCAATGAAAGATGTTCGAGAAATGTTTTTTTTTTTAAAATTACGCCTTTTGGGATCCGTAGAGCGTGAATGGCTTTTTACGCTCACAATCCAGCATGGAAGTCTATACTCAAAGTTACATTCGGATTAAAAAAATAATGTATCAGCCCTACGCCGGCGCCACGGCTCAGCGGCGACATAAAACTACCGTTAGCTTTAACCACCCGACCGATCTCATATTTTGCACACTTGATATCGTATTTGTAGAAACCGCGCAAATAAAGAATATACATTCCGCAATTTTTCTTATATGTCGGCACACTTTCTTCGTGACACAGAAATGATATTATTAATGATTTCACATTATTATGACCTGCCCCAAGAATTCGAAATCGCACACTTAATCTTCAGTGTAAGCTCATTTGTGTAGTTTATATCTTTAATCAACAACATATCACAGATTGTACTTTGTATTATGTCTATGTATTGGCAATCAATCGCCTTGTACAGGGTGTATTTGTGATGTAATTTGTTACGGATATGGGAATTGTATCCGGCAGAGCCGTCAGCGGCCATTAATTAACATAGGAATGTTAGTGTGAATGACTATGAGATGGAAATCCTATACCATGTGGGAGGGTGTCACCGTGAAGACATTAACACTAATACAAACTGATTGATATCGCTATACAAACATAACTGTTTGTCATTATCAACTTGCTACTGCAGGTAAACATCGTACATTATCTTGACAAATGTAGATCAAATCATAAGCTGCGCGCGCAATTAATTTATATGATCGCGGAAGTATTGCGTCAGTCCGCACAAAGCGAAATGTGCAATATCTGCAGGGCTAGTGCAGCTAGCCAGTGGTACCTAGATTGTAACATAGTTACTCGTTGGCATTTTGCCTGTTCATGCGAATTGCTGATCGCGCTCGGTACGGTAAATAGCAGAATAGTGACGCTCCGGCCGGCGACCGGCGTTCGCAATGTTGACGCCTTCGGCTGTTCAAATGCTACTCCAATCAATCAGGCAGTTCACTCTAAATTAATTCTGAGTGTAACATAAAATCCCTCCTTTGCTGAAAATTTTCAGGATGGTCAGTTTGAAGCTCACAAAATATACTTTACACACCTCTGCATTATTATATCAACATAATGTATCAAGGAACTTGCGTTTAAAGCAAGAAAATAATCCCAAGGGATTTAAAGTTGTATGGAAATCCTTAATAGCCCAAGGGTTATTATGTGATTTGAATTTGGAATGTCATGTGAACTACTAAGAAAATAATTTTCAGAAAAAAAAAAAATGGCTGTGTGTGTATTAAAACTGTTGCCACACTCGCCTTCTGCGCCTCCCGGCGAGTGTAAAAAGGCTGTATGACTAGTTATCTGTATGTGCTCTTTGCTTTGTATAAAAAAAAGAAACTAAAAAAAAGAAAACGCGGTTTGATTTTGCAAAAGTTTTTCTCTCATTGATTATTACTTCCATTTCGTAAATTGTCGAGTGAAATTAATATTTTGACTCCAGAAGACATTGTGACTAGTATTTTATCGTATTTTGTTATTTATGTTGAATATGTTAAATACGATCAATTCGTTTTTTGGAAAAATACGTAGGTAGTGGATTGTGAACGTGAAGTGTAGTTCAGTGAGTGTGAATTGACTTTCGGATCTGTTGCTTCTGGTATGTTTTCAATATTTATTTATGTATCAATATTACATGATTAGGTATATTTCTGAGCTTTATTATCTTACAGACGCCTGCCACCGTCTAAGTAATCTGTGCAGTAGGTGTGTAAAATATAGTATGCTCCTCGGGAATAAATGTGTCTTCGCCTTGGGCAGACTTGAATCCCTCGCTACATTCAGGATTCTTGTCATAATTCCCTCGCTTCGCTCAGGAATTAAAGATTTAATTCCCTCGCTGCGCTCGGGAATTAATCCTAGAATCCTTCATTCCGCTCAGGATTCAATATGCTGCCCGTGACGTTAGACACTGCTTTATTCCCTCGTTGCCTAATATACTATAATAAAATCTATCTATCTTTAATAGATCTCATGTAGTTTCAAATGATAACTTTTTGAAAGTGTTTTTATTATTGTAATATAATCCAAGACGACTATTTTGAATCGACTGGATTATTGTAAATGCGAAGTCTACAACGATGCAAACTACAACGACTTGTGTTTTGCTTCACATGTATCGCGCTACCAAACAACGACTGAGCAATTTTGTCGATGTTCTTCGTTCAAAAGCTCTTCATTGACTGGGTTAACTAGGGGGTACAATGCGTCATTCACAGTAAGCGTCCAGTTTTTAGGAGGTTGGCCCAGGCTGACCAGCTTAACTAGTGTCAGTATGTCACCGCCGCATGGGAAGGTACACAGACACACATACCGGTTATAACTTTTATTCACGAGTACGCTACACGCTTTCACTATGTTATTTACATACGATTTCGTCGCCATTATTTGTCCCTATCTTTACGTATTATATAAAAAAAACTCGATTTAAATGTCCAATAAGTTTTGTTCGACGTCATAAAGAAAGCACAAGAATGCGGGAGATGTAAGGGCCAGCCTACACATAGTGTGATGTGATGACTCTACATTTGCAAATTACCTCTTACATAAGAGCCATATAAAATTAAATTATATAACTGACAATGTTTTGACATTAAATCAGCATTTTGAATAATTAATAATATCGTGAAGAAGATTTAGTTTTGAACGTGACAATTAAGCTGTTAAGTATAAAGTCGTTAGTAAGACTTGGCTAGAAAAACCTTGCGAGGTCAGCTGACTCGTGACATCGAAACCCGCTAAGCTAAAAGACGGTTCTATTGTATTTTATATAAACATTAATTCTAGTACAGTCGTATATTTTAAAAATTGGGTAAGTATAAACTTTGTTGATAATGTTTTGGGTTTTAAAATAAAAGCTACAAACTACATGAATTATTCTTGCTTTGTAACAGCCAAAATGTAAAAACAAAAAAATAAGATAAAAATAATGTGATTAAATGCTTCATTTTACTTGAATTTACAGTAGTTGCGACCTGCGTACAATACGCAACTCGGGTGCATTGCCGAGTGCGCGCGAGTTCTCAAAACACGCCGCGTGTTTTATAAACACAATCACGATCACGACAAGTGGTTGCCACTAACTCTTCGCGATTCTTACTTAGTGTCCTAAGTAGATATAAGAGAAAGATATAGATAGTACCTATTCATAAATAAGTAATTTACGTAGGAAGCAACTCATTTACATAGGAACGCCGTTGGTGAAAATGAGGAAACTAAAAATAGATTGAATAAGAGTGATTTTTATCGGACGCATTTGTTACCAGTTTAATAATTTTTAGACTAATTCTACATTAATAAATTGAACCGATAAAGATCACTCACCCACAACTCACTCACCAACTAGAATCGAATCGAGTTATCTACTTAGCAAATAAATAGTCCGTCCAGCTCTTCACGGTCTCTAATTTTTACCCGACTGTCAAGAAGGGTTATGTTTTTCGCGCGTATCTTGTATGTATGTATGTCTGCATGTATGTATGTATGTACTGATATTTCTTTGTTACCACGTATCTTTGAAACGGCTAGATGGATTTAGATAATTGGGGTATCTTTTGATTGGTCTTACTCACCCGAGTGTTCTTAGGTGGGTGTAATTTTTGAAAAATCAATATGGCGTATTTTTGGCGCCAAATTGCAAGTCCACAAAATATTTATTTCAACTAAACCTAACGAGTGGGGTATCAAAATAAAGGTACTTAAAAGGAGATACTTGTGCTACTAATATAAGCCGATAGAAACGGTTTTTCTGTTCAAAATTTAAATTCCACTAAAGAATAGAGAAAGATAAAGTTATTATAGATCCATGTTGGCGCAAACTTTATTTTTACACCTCTGAAATTAACACAATCTACCTAGTAAATCTTGACACAGCCACGCTACTATGTCAAGGCACTAGCCACAACCGCCAACCAACCCGCAATTACTTCGATAACTTTACAATTCAAATATTATTTTAGTATTCAAGTAGAGTAGGAAACAAAACACGTACCTATGTAGGTAATTCAACGCATTCGTGAGATGTGTATCCAAGATTTAAAAGTCAAAATGATGATATCATGGAAGCAGTACCCAGCTACAAGTTTGCATAGGCAGTAAGGCTCGTATTTATAAAGCGCTCTCAAGATTGAGAGCAATCTTAAGTATGGATTTGACAGGTCGTTTTGTACTAAAATGACATTTCCAATACGAACTCAAACTAGCTGTCGCTCTTGAGAGCTGATTATAAATACGGGCCTTAAACTGTGTGTATAAGTAACTGCGATGTGCATCGCAGAGGTCAAGACAAGATTGCGGGACGCCGGTCTTTAGCACACGTTTGTCAATGAATGTAAACTTCAATGCCAGTATTTGACGAATAGGCAAAAGTATGCCAACTAAAAAGATCGCATCTAGAAACTATTTTTATTTTATCGTCTTAGTTTTTACTAAATTGTACCTTCTCGATAATTTGTGGTTCATATGTTTGTCAGGTATATGACAGACACAGTTTTCGTTAGAGATACAGATTTGACTTGATGTTTTTGGGGAAAAAATTAAGAACATTGAGGCTGTCAAAAATATATTATGAATGTACTTACTAAGTACCTACATGATATTTATTATATTACTAGAAATCGTATAATTATTGAGAACGTTCGGCAATTGGATCCAGCCGTTCTTAAATGGCACAAACTACGTCTTACGTTCATTGGATAATGATTGTCTCTTTATTCGGTGGTCTAACAATTCATTTTTGTTTACAGGAAATGGCTGGAGGAAATTGCATTAGCGGCGAAGAGCGGCCGTAAGCCCTCCTTACTCCGTGCCATGACCAAAGCCTTCTGGATGAGCTTCATGCCTTCCGGGTTCATGTTCCTCATTCAAGCCCTCATTCTCAAGTGAGTAGTTTTCCTAACTATCCTAATAGTCTCACATTGACATTGACACGCAAACGACACATAAAACCAAATTATGCAGCGTAATTTACAGCGTGGTTACAGTTAAGTGTCTAGTTCCAACATTTACCATTTAGGAACAATAAGCCTGTATCCCAAACTCTAGCTAGGATATAATAAATGTTCGTGACAAACAGGAAATCATAAAGTCAACACGCGCAGGGCTTGAACAGGGTGAAATTCATGATCTCTTCTTAAACGTTAGCGACACATATATCTATCTATCCGTGTAATTTTACAACAATACAAAGTAACCAAAAACTTTAAAATATTCCAGGCCCTTCCAGCCAGTAGCCCTCAGTATGATGCTGGCGTTTTGGGAGCCAGGAACTGACATGACCTACGAACAGGCGGTGTACTGTGCTTCAGCCGTCATCTTCATGTCTCTGCTGATCGCATTCCTCAATCATCACGGGACATACTCCACTCAGCAGTTCGGGATGAAAGTCCGTATTGCGGCCTGCTCACTCATTTACAGAAAAGTAAGTTGTTTAAATATAATTACTTATTTATTTTAATTTTTTTCTTGTTTAAAGTTCTTCTGTTGTTGTATGGCGTTTGAAATACCTTGATAACAGAATTTTCAAATTTCTTATTTAGGCGCATCACTATTACCGGAACGGATGTTTTGAAGTGCTTTCCGAAGTTCGGAGTTCATTTGTGAATAAATTCAAACGTAAAGTGATATGTATTACTCTTTTATTTATTTACTTCTACTGTCTAAAAGTAAATTATCCAAAATGCATCATCATATTTAGATACGTAGGTATAACTATGTGGTAAAAGATTAATTTTCCTTACTTTGTCCCAAATAATAATAATAATAAAGTTAGATTCTCTAACATTAAAATCTTTGATACAAAACTTTTTTGTAATAAATCCAAAATATGAATCGATCGTATTTTGTTAATTGGAATACGCTATTTGACTTCTAGTCAAATCAGCAACTTTTTATGAAATGTCAAACACGATTTTTTGTATTAAAATACAGGCTTATGACGTCACTGGCTTGTAAATATTGACTACTCTAATGACTCTAATCAATAACTTCTATATTTTTAACTTGATTATTAAATCGAAATATGCATTTTTTTTATGATGAATGAGATCCACAGTATTTTTGCCATCAGTTTTAAGGTAGAAACGTTTTGAATTTTTTTAGCTACCCAGTCAACATGCCTCTTTTTTCTTGTGAACAATGCACGCAATTTTATCGTTATAGCGTATTTTATTTACTAAACGTATAAACCAAAGAGGTATAAACTAGCACAGTTACAATCCGCAGGTATTATTATATTTAATAAATAAATTGCAGTATTCAACTATCAGCATCAAATAGGTAGGTACTATTGTAGTTACTGTTATCATATCACAGACTATTATCTATCTATTCTATGCTAGAGATAACGCCTGCCAAAATACTCACTGGCACAATATTGCAGGTGATGCGCATGAGTTCAGGCGCGCTGGCTCAGACCACAGCTGGTCAGGTGGTGAACCTGCTCTCGAACGACGTAAACCGCTTCGATTACGCCTTCATCTACTCGCACTTCATCTGGCTGCTGCCGCTGCAGGTGGTAGTGGTCTGCTACCTCATCTACCTCAAGATCGGATACGCTGCTATTGTTGGAGTTGTGGGCATCGTGTTGCAGACTATACCAGTTCAATGTATGTAACTAAGGTTTTCGAAGGCTATATCGTTCTTCGTCTTTTTTGAGATCTCATTACTGAGAAACGTGACTTTTCTTCTTTCTTCTTCAACATCAATTTTAGAAGATATTTAATATAACGCCCAAATGACAAAAAATATACTTAGTTTAAAACTTAATGAAATCATTTAAAACATACTTTTTTTTTTAAGACACCGATAACTTTTGCTTAAAATGGATTAGGATCACTCTGACAAACGCTTCCTTTACATTTGTATAAAATTATTTAATTAGAAATATTTGTCGATCTTGCAGCATACATGAGTAAACTAGCTGCAAGATTGCGTATGAAGACGGCGACAAGAACCGACGAGAGAGTGCGCATTATGGACGAAATCATCAACGGCATGCAGGTGAAAAATCATATTTTTAGACTAATAAAATTAAATCCATCGAGATACCTTACTGTCATCATCTTCCTAGCCTTTTCCCCGTATTTGACGGGGTCGGCAACCTAATCTAGGAGATTTCATCTGGCTACCTTACTGTAGTTACACTAAGGCCCGTATTTATAATCAGCTCTCAAGAGTGACAGCGAGTTTGAGTTTGAATCAGAAATGTCATTTCAGTACAAAACGGCCTGTCAAATCCACACTTAACATCGCTCTCAAACTTGAGATCGCTTTATAAATACGAGCCTAAGACTGTAGTTAAATAACTATGGAATACCCATACATATCCTAGCTAGTAAACATTATACCCAATTTGATAACATGTCATTCTCTCTAACAAATAATATTTCGCACAAATTGTTTCTCTAAAAAGTTTCGCAAAAAATATGACAGCTAGGAACTTTCTGGTACTTTCTTAGATCTTTGATAAAATTTATATTTTTTGCAGGTGATAAAAATGTACGCGTGGGAGAAGCCGTTCGAGCAAGTGGTTGCCCTAGCGCGCAAGAACGAGATCAAATGCATAACATCGGCGTCGTACCTGCGAGGAGTATACCTCAGCTTCATGGTGTTCACGGAGCGACTCACCCTGTATATAACCCTGCTCTCCTACTCGCTGTTCGGGTTCCAAGTCACCGCTGATATTGTAAGTATTTTGATCATATTTATACAGGGTGAAATTTTATCGCTCTTACAGAAGAAAATACATTGTTCTCTCAAGACAAGAACATCTTTTCAACAAATTGACAATACTATATGCGAAAAAACAATCCCCATTTCAAATTGCCACTAAGCGTGAAAATTACGCACACTTTATAATCAAATTTGTTTTACTCATGTCATGACATGAATCAACAAACATATTTTTATAATCAGAATTTTAGCCTTACCGCAGTCAAACACTATTCACATTTGAAATCACCATTGAAATTTAGCCGGAAAATAAGTGCTACAATTAATATTTGAAACACACGGTTGAAAAACATATGAATTGCAGGTATTCCCTCTGGCGCAGTTCTTCAACACACTACAAGGAACGCTCTCGATAATCATGTCAAACGCTGTGTCCTTCTTGGCGGAGGCACTGATTTCCGTACAGCGTCTTGAGACGTTCATGTTACTCGGTAATGAACTACGAGTAAACTTAGCACGCGAACTCTTACTGCACTCTTCTTCCTATTGCACTAGCACCCTGTCTCCTGAACTGCACTCTAACTTTCTATTACTCCTCTACAAGCGTAAATAACAAGTCCTAATCACTAATTATTTTCTTCCTATTACCTATACTTTTAGGCAATGAAATGAATGATTATTTAGCTAGTAGCATAACTTTTAGATTATAGTGCTACGCCGTAGGCATTTGCTACGCGCGCCTCAAAATCATGAATACGATTCACAGCGGGTTTAAGAAATACTTACTTATCGAAAAAGATTTAACTCGAAACGACGACGCAAGTAAAATCACGTAATTCGTAGTAGGGTCTAGGGTCATCGCGTCTTCTCGTGTGATAAAACTAAATTCGTAAAATGTATCAAAAATGCATATAAGCATTCATTTTGTAAAAAAATATATTATATTATATGATTTTATATAAATTCAAATATTATATAAAATCAATACTTATATGTATATATATATATATATCAATAATTATATAAAAAAGGCCATCCCGTGCCTAAAATTTTGCGAAAGTACAGGACTGGGTTTTCCAGGTGTTCCCGATGGCGCAAATGTTCAACCTCCTCCAGGCCACCATGGCAATTACCATGCCGATGGCTCTCACTCAAACCATGGAAGCTTATATTTCTGTCTGTCGTATAGAAGATCTTTTATCCCTCGGTACGATTTTAAACAAATTTATATTCAATCGTGTCCGATCTTTGTTGTTATGTCCTTGTTATTGTCCATAAATCTGTGTTGTCCAAAAGCTTCTTTCTGTCTGTGTGTTTACTAACATTTTTGGTAGTGGAAGTTATTTCTACTAACTAGGTACAACGGATTTATTATGTGCACCTTTATAATATTGATACAAGAGATACATTTTGGCAATGATTTAAATTATGGCCTCGATTCACGCCGTCCAGTTACTAATTCTAATTCTTAGTAGCGCTGACACTTTCTTTACTTTGACATAAGAACAGGATAGCAAATAAACACATGACTTTGACATTCCTAATCAGACATTAAATTGCTTAAATTTGACATTAGATTGCTTATTTAACGTAAAATAAGGAACATGCTAGGTTCTTATTTAAAGCAGCTTATGTCAAATTAAGAACGTCAAACACATGTGTTTATTTGCTATCCTGTTCTTATGTCAAAGTAAAGAAAGGGTCAGCGCTATCTTAAAATTATTTAATAATGTGGCGGCCAGAATCGAGGGCAAATGTCTTGTACTGCAACTACCTACTTGGCTAAAACGGATCGCCCATTCTATTGTCTTTAAATGTTTATTTAGCTTTTATTATGATTTTTTATTGAAGTGTCATTATTTTAATGTTTCTCTACTAAAAGTCTCTCATAATCTGAGTATCATGTACCTATGCGTTGGTTTATAAAAATATGGTATGATAAATGAGTACGAATTTTATCATAGGACATTTTACTGGAGTATTTTTTGGCGATTGTGCTTTTATTTAGACATAACCAGGTATATTTTAATGTATTTATTAAATTCTCATATAGAATGTTTATGATATAGATGAGCGAGAGGATCTACGCAGTGTAGCTGATGTAGATATTGCTAAGTTGGTGCAAAGCGTGGAGAACAAGAAGAAGAAAAAGAATCTCAGTGAGGTGGACCTGTGCCCCAACACATTCAAGAAAATCGACAACGAAGGGATTTACAATCCTGGTATGTAGTTATAATTAGGCGATGGGCTGACAACCTGTCACTATTATACACATTTCGATTTAAAATTGCCCTCAATATTTGTCAGAATTGGCGAAAACGTCTTTTACTAGGCGTTTTACGCTCTGCCTATTCCGAAAGGGATAAAGGCGTGGCCTTATATGTAAATTCAAGGAACTAAGTATTATATATTGAAACCTAATTCACAAAATATTTCCATTCGATTTAAATCTTTGAATCTGCTACAAATTACTGATAATTGTAACAGTAGGTAGGTACTATATTTCTTACACTAAAGTCTAAGAGGCACTTATATGTAACATACCTAGAATAATAATTACATTATAACATACGTAAAAACATTAATATATTTCCATTTTGAATATATTTTTTTTTTATAACATTGTCCATACAAAAGACATCAACGCGTTAAAGATAAAAAATCATAAAACTATTTCGTAATAAAATAAGTAAGTACTTCAGCTCTTATTTACTTGTTAGTATTTTTTATTGTAAATATGTCCACTCCAGGTTTCGACTGCAACGAAAGGGGTATAATGAGTTCTACCCTGAGTCCACTTCCGGTCGGACCGGATGTGGGCATCCTCATCCAGAACGTGAACGCCAACTGGATCGAGGACGGACCCGTCACTCTGAAGGACGTCAACATCACTGTTCCCAAGGGAAAACTCTGCGCTATCATCGGCTCCGTAGGATCTGGAAAGGTAAGTTTTATTTATATGAAATAGAAGAATTGTTCATATCTATGATTATTATCAGTAAAAGAGATTGCATTATCAGCTGTCATTTATATTTGACTGTTGACTAGGCATACATTCACGTGGTTCACGTAAGCGTGATTGGCTATGCTCCTATTGTGTTGAACAATGAAACCATAGACAATATCTATGTATTGCCGTACTGATGCGGCGGATTATTAACCCAACCTTCGGGTCCCCCTGGCTGTGTGGCTTGGCTTTGGCTTTCATAAAATTATTACATTGTATGGTTGAAAAGACGACTATAAAACTATTTGTTTTTGACTAATCATTATGTATATCACCAGAGCTCGGTCCTTCAACTGTTGCTGAACGAGCTGCGCGCGACCAGTGGCCGCATCCACCTGTGCGGCCCTCTGGCCTACGCCAGTCAGGAGCCCTGGCTCTTTGTCGCGACCGTCCGACAAAACATCCTCTTTGGGCTACCTTACAACTCCAAGAAATACAAGGAGGTAAAGTTGAAACTTTTGCATCTGAACAATTTTTCCCAAAGGACATGCTTCGTATTTTTTATTAAATTCATGTCATATTTGTCAGGCTGCTCAACTCAAGACTTATTTTTCAGGTGGTAAGAGTGTGTGCCCTGCAAAAGGACTTCCAGCAGTTCCCTCATGGCGACCAGACATTGGTGGGAGAAAGAGGGGCTTCTCTTTCTGGTGGTCAACGAGCTCGTATCAACCTTGCTAGAGCTGTATACCGTCAGGTACGTCCCAGAATTAAGTTCTTCTTTTCTATATACGCTGTTTGAACTCTGACAAAAATATTTTCCTTTAGGAACCAGGTTTATCCTGTAGTAAAAAAAATTAAGTGTTAGTGCAAGTTGCAGGTCGTGGTCTTATTTATATTCCAAATTATATCTTATCCAGCCCTTCTAACATAATGAATGAGTAACCAACAGTCAAATATACGATTAACAACTATCAAATATATTTGAAATAGTATAGATCAATAGATGTTATATATTTCATTTTTTTAGGCGGATATCTACCTTCTGGACGACCCGTTGTCTGCAGTAGACGCTCACGTCGGACGTCAACTCTTCGACGAATGCATCAACGGGTACTTGCGCCACACCACCAGGATCCTCGTCACACATCAGCTTCACTACCTGAAGGCTGCCGACTACATCGTTATTATGCATAATGTACGTTCATATTTATCAAGTTATCTCGAACTTTGGCACATTTGGTGCATGCATAAAACCAGCAAAATCTCTTTTGAGGATGTCGTAAAAGTCGATGAAGGGATAAATCCAGGGAATGGTCAGCGATTTGAAGACATCTCTTCTCTATATCACATTTCGAGGTCATATCCTGTCACATCACATCAACATCACACATAACTTGTCATAATTACATGTCAAGTTTTAAGTCATAGAACTAATTGAACAAAATGTAGTATAGTGAGAAAAGCCTTATTATTGTATATTTGATATAAGTATTTTCGTTTTAGGGTGCAGTTGAAACTAAAGGAACTTACGATGAACTACAGACTTCAGGCAAAGACTTTGCCAAATTACTCTCAGCAACACACGATGATAATGATGACAAAGAAAAAGAGAAACCGCCGCCAATGTCCAGACGAACTTCTGCCAGGGTAACAACTAAAACTTTTTGTTACTTTAAATATAATAGAAACATTTTAACATTAAGAAGTATTATAATTATTATTAAACAGTTTATTGCACACATGAATATACAGAGGACACAAACATAAAAAAACAATAGTACAACAGGTACAGCTACTTGTACTTATGCCTCTACAATTTGAAATTCAGCTCTCAACGACACGAAGGCCGTCAATAGCGGAGTCCATGCAAGGTTGCGAAGTGGCACAAGAGATGGAAGAAGAGGAAAGAGAGTCAGGCTCCATGAGCTGGAGGGTGTACAACGCTTACTTGCGCGCCGGCGGACGAACCGCCACCATCGTCTTTATGATCATCCTGCTGGTTATCGGACAGCTTTCGGCAACTTTCTGCGACTACTGGGTCACATTCTGGTAAGAATCAACCAAAACATTTCAATCTCTTTTTTCTTTGCTTAGGTTTTTTCTGGACTCCAGTCTAGGACAGGGACGGTATATATGGAATTAGAGCGACCTCTGGAGGAAGTAGAGATGAAAATTGGAGTCTAATTAAATTTCTTGTAAGAAAAGCAGGTTTTATGTATTGTACTATGCAATCTTATTACAATGAGATACCTAAATTGAATAAACTTTTTCACAGGACAAACGAAGTTACACGACAAAAAGAGAGGGAAAGCAACAAAACTGCAACAACTAATTACAATGATATAAATCCAGTCCGATCGAATGTCACCTTCAATTTCTCGTCATACTTTTCTGGAATGGAACAAAAACCAGGTATTTATTATAACAACTAACATTTTTGTCGAGTTGGGTTGTGATAGACAGAAACTTGCCTTTTTATTATACTTAGGTATTGTTTTATGAAAATCAGCAACTTACTCTATTCTATATGTATATATTTTCATGTTCAGATTTGGATATCCACGCGTACATTGGTCCACTGGACACGTCGCAATACCTGTACGTCTACTCGGCGTTGATAGTCTGCTGCATATTCTTCATCACGGCGAGAGCGTTCATGTTCTTCAAGGTGTGCATGACGGCGTCGCGGAACCTCCACAACGACATGTTCCACTCCATGCTCAGGGGAGTTATGCGATTCTTCGACGCCAACTCTTCAGGTATACACAAATCTCCTTCTTCTATCGAGTGGGTTTCGAGTCTATTCGTAATTCCAAGAAAATAAATGATAATCTGAGCTTTTCTTTTTCAGGACGTATTCTCAACCGTTTCTCGAAAGATATTGGTGCTCTAGACGAACTGCTGCCGAGGTTCCTTCTCGAATGTATCCAGATTTATCTGGTCATGTTCAGTATTCTGGCACTAAACGCTGCTGCCCTCGTGTGGACGTTACTGCCCACAACTATTATTCTTCTTGTCTTCTACACGATTCTACTGATATATCTGAAATCCGCACAGTCCATCAAACGTCTTGAGGGAACCAGTAAGTAGAACTACTTGTCTTATATTTTACTTTAATACTTACCGTTTTTACTAGCATTGCAAATTCAAATATGATTGTTTTCCTTGCAGCCAGAAGTCCTGTGTTTTCCCACATGTCGGCTACTCTTAACGGGATCGGCACAATACGTTCTTCTGGGGCACAGCAGAGATTGATCAAGGAGTTTGATCGGTTCCAGGTACCTCATAAATCTCATAATGTTACAAATTCAATATTACAACGAATTAAAATCGAAGCTTTAAAGTACCACACGTAGCTGGAGGTCAAATTTCACTGATCGCTGGGATTTCGTTGAGGAGCATACTTAAGTTACTTTGAACCATAGAAGTTCACATTATGTTTGCTTGCTACAGGACATTCACACGTCGACGTGGAGCAGCTACCTGGCCAGCGGTGTCACTCTCGGCTTCTGGCTCGACTTCATCTGCGTACTTTATCTTGCTATCGTCATCGTCGCCTTCCTCGTCATTGACAGCAGTAAGCATAGCACCTGTTTTGTGTAAAATTGTTCCTAACTTTAATTCTGGAATTTGAATAAGATCTTAATCGAATCTAGCCTTGATTTTTGGGACCAACTCTAGTCCTTTTCTTTTCGATCACGTATTTTCATTAATCTCAAATGTATGTTAACAGAAACGATATTCTCCGGAAACGTTGGTCTGGCGATCTCACAAACCCTGATCCTGACTGGAATGTTGCAATTCGGTGTGCGGCAAACCGCTGAAGTGATATCACAGATGACCAGTGTCGAGAGGATTCTCCAGTACACCCACATTGAACGGGAACCACAATGGGACAAAGGAGGTAAGAGGCATTTATGTAGATTAGTTTAGATGTGGACAGTCACGCTTTTGAGGAAACAATTTGCGCTGCGTTACATTACAAATGTGACGATCAAATCAGAGCGTTTCTCGGACGTTTAGTGAATTTTTCGTACATCTTATCAATGACTCTTCATCTTACATTTTACAGGTAACAACCATTAAAACAACAAATTAAGTAGCATTTACTAAATCATAGGTTTTAACTACAGCCTCAGCGCCCTTCAGAATGGAGCTGGTGCTATTCTGACCCAACACCACAAGACAAAAAATTACATAATCTTTAATTAATTCCAGTTATCGAAACACCAAAAGGCTGGCCGTGGAGAGGCACCATTGAATTCAAAAATTGTTACATGAAATACACACCGGAGGATCTGCCTGTGCTCAAGAACCTCAACTTGGTGCTTCAAAGCGGGTGGAAGGTACATAAATAACCAGATGAAAATATTTTTAATAGTAACTTTTGACTACTTCCATACTGGACTGGGAGTGATAGAAAAACATAAAATGTGCCAGCTGCATCTCCTCCCAGGCATGCTGTAAAAACCCGCTAAGGGATTCAGGGTTTCAGTGTATTGCAATTTTTTGTATAGAGCAATATACATAATCATCCATCTGTAATAACCATTAGGGATAAAGGCGTGATTTTATGTATGTATGTACGTATAGTTGACGGAATAAACATTTATTAGTTTTAAATTATATATAAAACTGTCTGATTTGCGTTTTAGGTGGGCATTGTAGGCAGAACGGGAGCAGGGAAATCTTCCTTGATATCGTCCCTATTCCGGCTGGCGATAGTGGAAGGTGATATCCTCATTGACGATGTGGATACCGCAAAATTATCTCTCCAAGTACGTAAATCTTTATTTTTATTTATATTGAACTCCGTGTTTTTATTTTTATTTATATTGAACCATCTGGTTTTGACTATAGTGGTACAATAAAGGTTTTTGTGCGAATCGAAACCACGACCTTTGAATTGGAAACCCCACACGCAGATCCTTAGTAGACCATTATTATTGCAAACACATCTGAACAATTTATTTTCTTCCAAAGTCCCTATGAAAACCTAACCCATTTTTTTTTTTTTTTTCAGCAACTACGATCGAAAATATCAATTATCCCACAAGAGCCAGTGCTATTTTCCGCCACAGTGCGATACAACTTGGACCCATTCAATGAATACGAAGATGACCAACTTTGGATGGCGCTCGAAGCTGTAAGTACCTTTCTTTAAGGTACAAAAGAATTTTAACACAATGCAATGAGTGTCAAATAATTAAAGAGGACGGATGAACGCGGATGGAAGTCCATAAAATAGGTCCATGGAAAATTAAAAATATTTCGTAGGATTAGGCTTATGTATTTAGAATCTGAATTATCTTTCAGGTGGATTTGAAAGCTGCAGTGCCAGCGCTGGACTTCAAAGTATCGGAAGGAGGATCCAACTTCTCTCTAGGACAGCGACAGCTCGTGTGCCTAGCGCGAGCCATTCTGCGAGGCAACAGAATCTTAGTACTAGACGAGGCGACGGCTAACGTTGACCCTAAGTAAGTGAACGAAGACAAAGTAGGAGTAGGACTTGGTTAAATGTATTGCGAAAAGCCTTGTTATTGTACCCACTTGAAATTCTCGGAAGTGCCCTGTACCAAATCCTATTTATTTAATACATTTTATATACTTCATATAGTATGCCAGATACAAGAAAATGTATTGCGTAAAGCCTTGTTATTGGGCCCGATTCGTAACCATTCCGACTTAACTAAATCTCAACTAAAATTATTGCCAACCCGTTCATTTCTGTCATGATAGAAAGTGACAGGTATGGACCTATATTAGTTAAGTTGCGTATTTTTCAACCACGAATTGCTACCATTGTATCCACTTGAAATTAGCGGAAGTGCCCTGTACCACATCCTATTTATTTAATACATTTTATATACTAGGTAGTAGGTACATATATAGTATGTCAGATAGAAGAAAATGTATTGCGAAAAGCCTTGTTATTGTACCCACTTGAAATTCGCGGAAATGCCCTGTACCAAACCCTATATTTATTTCATACATTTTAAAGTAGGTTGATCCCTGAATTTGGATCATATTATAAAACACAGAATGGGCCCGATTCGTAACCATCCCGACTTAACTAAATCTCAACTAAAATTAATGCTATCCCGTTCCGTTCCCTGATGATAGAAAGTGACAGGTATGGACTTATATTAGTTAAGTCGCGTATTTTGCAACCACGAATTGCTACCAATGTTACTTTTTTTTAACATTATCCAGTTTGACTGTCAGTACAAACAAAAGCGGTCTATGATAAAACTGTGTATGCTGTTATTAATATTTACTTTCTTTTACAGGACAGATGAATTTATCCAAAGAACCATTAGGACCCGATTCGCAGACTGCACCGTGCTCACGGTGGCTCACCGGCTCAACACCATCATGGACTCTGACCGCGTGATGGTGATGGACGCCGGTCGCCTCGTCGAGTTCGACCACCCGTACAAACTCCTCAACAACCCAGAGAGCCACTTCACCAAAATGGTGAATGAAACCAGTGACAAAATGTCAGCCCAACTTTTCCAAATTGCGAAAGACACTTATCTTAAAAATGGAGGTGTGATAGAATAATGTCGGCGTGACCGTGAAAATGATAGGATCCGACAAGTGCAGTTATCAAACTAATTAGGTCATTAATTATGCCTAGTCAGTGACTTGAGAGTACAAGACCAGAAGATACCTACGTGTAAAAAGCGTTTGTTCTCTGGCAGAGGCCTGTTTTATACAACGTGTAACAGAAAGGGTATATGCATCGAGAAATGTGTGAATCTACCCATGAAACTGAACAACTTTCTCTAAGGAACATAGGTCGAAATACGAAAAAAAAAATTTGACTGCCCATACTAAATACGCTATCAGCTGATGCATTTTGTATGAAATATCACTTTTTTTTTTTTCGTTTTTCGACCTTTGTTCCTTAGGGAAAGTTGTTCAGTTTCATGGGTAGATTCACACATTTCTCGATGCATATACCCTTTCTGTTACACGTTGTATAAATTCAGTCTGAGATAATAACAATGAAATATTTTGTACTAGGTACACCTATTCGGAAAGTAGGTACATTAGATCTTTTCATCTTTCTTATAAACATACAAGAAAGTAGAGGTAAGTGATTCCTATCGAATGAAATATGGAGAAAAAATATTTGGAATTTACTTTCTCCCCTTTTTCTGCATTAGCGGGAGGAAAATATGTACTTTCTCCCCTGCTTAATTTTTTAATTTATAAGTCAAGACTAGAAACAGGAAAAGATAAAAAGTTTGTATCTCGAAGCCCACAAATTCTGGCCACTTTAGAAACTTAAGACTTGACAGTATGTGCTGAGTTTCATTTGCCTCAACTTCCGTTTCATTTTCCTTCAACTAGAAAAATGAGGGGAAAATCGACATGTAGGTACGCGTGAATTTCCAACTCGCGTGAGCTGCGCTTCAGGCCCCAAACTACACCCTCGTTGGTAATCGGTCAGGTTCTCTCCTCGAAACAATGTACTAATTTGGCTGGTTCATTCTTTTTCGTTGCGTTAAATTAATCATTTTCACGGCCAAGCCGTTGCCGCTCAATTTTTTGTCCATGATTTTTTGTTATTATTATTACTGCTCCTTTATTTACAGTTTTATACAACAAAAAAATACATGAAAAGGAGATTAAATATCTATTTATCATCATTTACACAAAGATGCGCAAGCAAATGGTCCTGCGCCATATTCTGTCTTGATAAGTTCAATAATAACATTGCGGAATAAGTTTTTAACTTAGGAACACTAGCTTAACATAAGGAACACTGTTAAAATTTGTGTTTATTACAATCATGCAATAGATTTAAGTAGTATTTAATTAAGTTATTTGATAATAATAATTAATGACTGAAGATTTTTGATAGATGTGTCCCTAGTATTAGGATTACTTTCGTATTTTTAAGTTAAGTGTGGGAAAGAAACTGTGTTATTTATTTTTATTATAAAATTATAAAACATGTAGTAATTCATACTGAAAATGACCATTGTAAATGCCATAGAGGTTTCCTCGAACAAATAAAAAAATAGATACTGAATGATGATCTTTAAGTTTTTCTCAATCTTGTGGTGTGGGTGATACACACCCCGTGTTTATATAAAAATATTTAGACTGTTAAGTCCACTGATTAGAGAAAGTCGCTGTAGCTCCATTGGTTAAGTCAAATTCAATTTTCTTTTTTTAAATGAAAATACAAATATGAAGTCTAAAGTAATTTTATTGTAACACAAAACATGTACCTACCATAAACTTAAAATGGTACTCTGACAATTTATACAAATAAAATATCTTGGACAATTTAAGGAGAATTCATTTTCATGCATGAAAATACCAGCACCCATGAATGCATACATAGTTTCTCCAACCATTCATTTATAAAAGTAAATCATCATCCATCAATTAAAACTCTTTGGAATGTGCATAATTCATTGCAGGAAAGGAAAGCTTATTATTATTATTATTAGTTAAACAGTTCAGAACAAAATCAAATATTTTGAGAAAATCAAAAAGCAACTAATTTTTCCAAACTTATTACTTAAGCATTCTGATATCTACTTTACACAAACTTAATTTAACATTGTGACTTCAGGTTGATTAAATTTATAATATATTCTAAGTTATTACCAGAACAGATCTAGGGATTTTTAATGGTACAGAACAGACATACCTACACAATAATAATAATAGACAAAATACATGAAACTAAATTATGTAAATACCTCTCTCTGTTGCATTTTCAATGTAACTCAAAATCTCCAAATTGTATTAAACTCATCTAGTGATATTTTGAATATAATATGATTATTAAAACAAGCATATAACATACAGTGATTTCTGTACCTTGTAAAAAAAGCACAAACTAACACAATTATTTTCTATTTTTTTAATATTAGCACTTTTCATTGACAAAGAACCAATCAAGTGAAATTCAAAAAAGCCATGAAGTCCAAGAATATGTGGCACACAAAAAAAATATGAGACACATAGAGGTACCTATAACCCAACCATATTTTTTTCTTTAAATTACTTACTCCATATTAAAGAGTAAGTATAATTAATATGAAATATCCTTCATGGATGTGCCACAATACTTAATTCTTGATTGGTGTCTAGTTTTGTTTAGGCTACAAGTTGAGATTCCTTACTCTATATCAGGTAGATCTTCCTCATCAGCTGAGCTTGTGTCATCCTTTTCGTTTTCATCGCCGAAGTCACCTATTTTGCTCGAGAACATGTCATTCATGTCATCCATCTCGTCACCACTCTCGTCTTCATCTTGCCAACGTTCAAAGTCTACCTTCAACCAGTGGTGTTTTTTCTTATCACTCGTTAAGCTTGGCCAAAACGGGGCGTCTGTATTCTCTTTAACTAGTACAACTTCAATTAGCCTCCCTTTGTTAACCTGCGAACATTTTTCTGGATTTACTTCGGCATACAACGGTATTACTACTTCGTGCATTTTGTGTTCTGGTTCGCATATTCCCTTAAATAAAACTTCTTTCTTCTCGATTTTGATGTCTGGCTTTTCACACTCGACATTAAAAGTAAGAAACACGCGGCCGCTTCTCTGCGCCCAGGATACCGACGGCGGGGTAACAACGGCGTCTGAATTCATGGTTTATCTGCAATCAAAACAGCAATTTTAGAAAAATATTTCGCTTAAAGTGAAATACGAAACCTGAAAACAATACTCACAGGTCTAATCTTTAATTATCCGTAGTATAATGTGTTAAACAGAAAACAAAACCAAGCAATCACACCAAAACGAAGATGTGCGTGCCCAGGAGTGCGTTCACGGGCGCACGGTTAGGGGAAGATGAGGGGAATTGTCTATGGTTACCGCGCCATTCTCGACCTTATTACCAAGAGAAAATTTCGCCAAATGTCAAAAACCATAAACAATTCCGCTCATCTTCCCCTAACCGTGCACCCGTGAACGCACTCCTGTGCCCGTGCCCGTGCCACCCCGTGCCGTGCCGTGCGTGCGTGCTGTCACTGTCAGGTCAGTGTCAAGTCAAGAGAAGAGAGGGGTACGTTCAGAACCGCTCGATCGATCGAAATTTAACCTGGTTAAAAATTATACTGCCCGTTCAGACACACCTGTCAGACGAAATTTCGACTAGGTTAATTTTTATCCGGCCCGTTCAGAGGTGCACCGGAAGTGAAGTTTTATCTGACAGCGGCTAAGGTGCACGTTCAGGAGTACGTTCAGTCGACCCAGTTCGATATTTATACCGATCGAATCTTATACTAGTGGGACGGACGCGCTGAACGTGCACCTTAGCCGCTGTCAGATAAAACTTCACTTCCGGTGCGCCTCTGGAGTGCGTTCAGACGGCCCAGTATAAAATTTATACCGTATGAATTTAAGACTACCGGGACGCACTGAACGTGCACCTTAGCCGCTGTCAGATAAAACTTCACTTCCGGTGCGCCTCTGAACGGGCCGGATAAAAATTAACCTAGTCGAAATTTCGTCTGACAGGTGTCTCTGAACGGGCAGTATAATTTTTAACCAGGTTAAATTTCGATCGATCGAGCGGCTCTGAACGTACCCCAGAACGGGCCGGATAAAAATTAACCTAGTCGAAATTTCCTCTGACAGGTGTCTCTGAACGGGCAGTATAATTTTTAACCAGGTTAAATTTCGATCGATCGAGCGGCTCTGAACGTACCCCAGTGCGTCCCACTAGATTCGATCGGTATAAAGGTGTTAACAGACGTCCGCACCGGACTGTCAAATTGGTGCGCTCCCGACGAAATTCGATGGTGTGGACGCCGGTCCGCCGCACATTATTATTATTATTGAAGGGACAGTGTTGCCAGAATGTTACAACAGTAACATTTTACGTTACTTTTGACCCTCTCATGTCGAGACTCTATAGTCCTGAGATAATGGTGAAACACATAATAATAATAATAAATCGGAGACCAAAAGGGAGATAAACAAATGTGCACAAAAAATAAATCTTTATTTACCACCAGTACAGTTACAGATTAAGTTTTTGTAGTCAAAATGTTACTTTTCGAGCCAACTTATGTTATTTTTGGCAAAGTGGCCGGGCAACACCAACTGCAAGTCCGGTGTTGTCTATGGTCGTCCGGTCCGGTCGTCTGTTAACACCTTAAATATCGAACTGGGTCGACTGAACGTACCCCTGTCTCTGTCACACGCTCAGGGGTACGTTCAGAGCCGCTCGATCGATCGAAATTTAACCTGGTTAAAAATTATACTGCCCGTTCAGAGACACCTGTCAGACAAAATTTCGACTAGGTTAATTTTTATCCGGCCCGTTCAGAGGCGCACCGGAAGTTGAAGTTTTATCTGACAGCGGCTAAGGTGCACGTTCAGTGCGTCCCACTAGTATAAGATTCGAGCGGTATAAATATCGAACTGGGTCGACTGAACGTACCCCAGAAGTCACCAGTCACAGTCACACGTCACACTACTGTCAAAGTCATTTTTTTTATATAATTTTCCCTTGGGAAGGCAAAGAGCATTAGCCCATGCAAGCCTAGTCTTCAGTATTCTTTCTTCATATATCCTAACCTACGATATCCTAACCTACGCTATTTCGATCGATCGAGCGGCTCTGAACGTACCTACTGCTGAACGTACCCCAGTGAATGTCCCTCCCCTCCCCTCCCCAACCATTTTATGCTCAGTGCCCCAACCCTCACAAACAATGGTAGGTACGGTAGGCGCACACAATGTTCAGGAAAAGTTTGTTTACGGCGCTGACGTAATGAATACCTTGAATTAGAAAGCAAAGTTATTTTTGTTCCGTTCGGCACT
This sequence comes from Scrobipalpa atriplicella, assembly GCA_029255725.1. Classification (NCBI taxonomy): domain Eukaryota; kingdom Metazoa; phylum Arthropoda; class Insecta; order Lepidoptera; family Gelechiidae; genus Scrobipalpa; species Scrobipalpa atriplicella. Next base: position 80,143 of record JARACY010000654.1, read on the forward strand.
AAGAATAATCTTCGCGAAAAGCAAGCAAGCTACGGGCACTACGGGATCGCAATAATTCAATTTTTGTTTTGTGAGGGTTGGGGCACTGAGCATAAAATGGTTGGGGAGGGGAGGGGAGGGACATTCACTGGGGTACGTTCAGCAGTAGGTACGTTCAGAGCCGCTCGATCGATCGAAATAGCGTAGGTTAGGATATCGTAGGTTAGGATATATGAAGAAAGAATACTGAAGACTAGGCTTGCATGGGCTAATGCTCTTTGCCTTCCCAAGGGAAAATTATATAAAAAAAATGACTTTGACAGTAGTGTGACGTGTGACTGTGACTGGTGACTTCTGGGGTACGTTCAGTCGACCCAGTTCGATATTTATACCGCTCGAATCTTATACTAGTGGGACGCACTGAACGTGCACCTTAGCCGCTGTCAGATAAAACTTCACTTCCGGTGCGCCTCTGAACGGGCCGGATAAAAATTAACCTAGTCGAAATTTTGTCTGACAGGTGTCTCTGAACGGGCAGTATAATTTTTAACCAGGTTAAATTTCGATCGATCGAGCGGCTCTGAACGTACCCCTGAGCGTGTGACAGAGACAGGGGTACGTTCAGTCGACCCAGTTCGATATTTAAGGTGTTAACAGACGACCGGACCGGACGACCATAGACAACACCGGACTTGCAGTTGGTGTTGCCCGGCCACTTTGCCAAAAATAACATAAGTTGGCTCGAAAAGTAACATTTTGACTACAAAAACTTAATCTGTAACTGTACTGGTGGTAAATAAAGATTTATTTTTTGTGCACATTTGTTTATCTCCCTTTTGGTCTCCGATTTATTATTATTATTATGTGTTTCACCATTATCTCAGGACTATAGAGTCTCGACATGAGAGGGTCAAAAGTAACGTAAAATGTTACTGTTGTAACATTCTGGCAACACTGTCCCTTCAATAATAATAATAATGTGCGGCGGACCGGCGTCCACACCATCGAATTTCGTCGGGAGCGCACCAATTTGACAGTCCGGTGCGGACGTCTGTTAACACCTTTATACCGATCGAATCTAGTGGGACGCACTGGGGTACGTTCAGAGCCGCTCGATCGATCGAAATTTAACCTGGTTAAAAATTATACTGCCCGTTCAGAGACACCTGTCAGAGGAAATTTCGACTAGGTTAATTTTTATCCGGCCCGTTCTGGGGTACGTTCAGAGCCGCTCGATCGATCGAAATTTAACCTGGTTAAAAATTATACTGCCCGTTCAGAGACACCTGTCAGACGAAATTTCGACTAGGTTAATTTTTATCCGGCCCGTTCAGAGGCGCACCGGAAGTGAAGTTTTATCTGACAGCGGCTAAGGTGCACGTTCAGTGCGTCCCGGTAGTCTTAAATTCATACGGTATAAATTTTATACTGGGCCGTCTGAACGCACTCCAGAGGCGCACCGGAAGTGAAGTTTTATCTGACAGCGGCTAAGGTGCACGTTCAGCGCGTCCGTCCCACTAGTATAAGATTCGATCGGTATAAATATCGAACTGGGTCGACTGAACGTACTCCTGAACGTGCACCTTAGCCGCTGTCAGATAAAACTTCACTTCCGGTGCACCTCTGAACGGGCCGGATAAAAATTAACCTAGTCGAAATTTCGTCTGACAGGTGTGTCTGAACGGGCAGTATAATTTTTAACCAGGTTAAATTTCGATCGATCGAGCGGTTCTGAACGTACCCCTCTCTTCTCTTGACTTGACACTGACCTGACAGTGACAGCACGCACGCACGGCACGGCACGGGGTGGCACGGGCACGGGCACAGGAGTGCGTTCACGGGCTGCACGGTTAGGGGAAGATGAGGGAATTGTCTATGGTTACCCCTTCTCGACCTTTAGGCGAAATTTTC
>JARACY010000655.1:0-82022 GCA_029255725.1 Scrobipalpa atriplicella
AGATATTTATGCGAACGAAAATAAATGAAAATGTTTTCTACGTAGGTATATTTAGATTTCTTTGTTAAGCATATTCATGACATTAACATGACCCAAACCAAGTCCTGTAAACTTAGTTTTAATCTAGAACCAGCTTTCAGTCTTACAGTTTATAGAAAGGATATTTTCCCACGGCAACAGTAACTGGATGATTTAGCCATCTATAAGTTGAATCGATCTCCTTGTTATGATTTTATCTTAGTTTCTCAAGAGATCGTTTGAGAATAGCAACATTGTTATGCTGCACTGCTATTAGGTAATTTCTTGTTTAGTTTCTTGTTTCTAGGTTGTGCTAGAACTTCCTTATTTGTAATGTGTATGGTTAAGCTAGTGAAAAACTAGAAGTTGTAGAGAATTGCTACGTTACGAGATACCCACTTCCCTACAAGTCAGAGCAAAGAAAGGTAATTGAGCAAAGAAAGGTAATTGAGCAAAAAAGTTACATGAGCTCTTAAGTTCCTACATAACTCCATCTATCCTATCTTGAACTACCTATTCACCACGAAATTTCTCAAATTATTTAGCTGACAATATGGAGTATCGATTTTCATAAGTTTTAATTGTAACCCTTGACATGGTTTCAAATGGAATGAGGATACAACTCATCGATTATATGCAATTGTATGATAGGTTTGTTGTGCATAATATAGGCCATGGTTAGTTCTACTACCTACGTTGAAACTAGATCGAACATAATAATATATAGGCCTCTTCAATATCTGTATACTAAATTAAATATATTTTATTACTAGCTTATAAATTAACCTGAGGGGTCGCGATCTATTTTCGTGATAAAAACTGGTCTTTGTAACTTTCTGGATAAAGATTTAAATATTAGTTTATCGATTACGAACAATCAAATATTTTTTCTTTATAATATCTGTAAAGACAATAAAATATCTCATATCCAATTTCAATACATATATGACAGGTTTGACAACAATAAAAATATGAACATGTATAATTATAGAAATCCTGAAATGTGAAAAAGATAGTTTATATTACTGGGATAAATAGGTGTGATTCTGATAATGTAATGATACTTTATCAAACATTATTTTCCTATTTTAGGGTACTTTAGATTAGAATCTTAATTCTAAGACCCAATAAAAAGCACGTGCTTACATAGTAGTTAATATAATCTCCATAAATAAGTAGGTACTCATATATTACCTACTATACCTACTCCTTCCGTGTGCTATTTGCGTATGTTACGCAACAATGACTACAATGATTACCTACGCTACAATTCGTAGTAAAGTATGTCTCAACTCAAATAAGTAGATGCGATTACGGTGAATAGTATGATAAAACCTGGTAAAAGATTTATGATGAAGTATATATGAATCATATCAAATCCTTCCATGCTGGGCTGGAAGCCGTAAAAGAACTACCAACATCTTCTCTTCCCGGTACCTACATCTATTCTATCTGCGATCCGAAACCACATGAGCATACACGCACTATAAAGCACTAAGTAGTAAATACTATTTATTCAAGAACCCTATGAGCCACCATAACGCATGGTCTTATCTATCCTCACTTCAGCGGAGTGCTTTCAAAACTGATTTAGTTCAACATGTGAGTCGCAGGTTTGGACACCGACCACCAATGTATGTTGAACAATGTTCAACTCACACGTATCGTTGTTGATAGGCCCATGGGTATGGAAGGTTTTAGGGTTCCGTAGTAAACATAGTAATATAGTTTTCTATGTGTTTTATTACCAAATCTATACTCGATTCGTTTTTAAGAAATTATTTTTGCCATAATAAATGACCGTTTTAGTATGGCAAAATTTTTTTTTTTAGAACGAATGGAGTCTGTGGGGCAGGTAATGTCGACACTTTGACAACATTATCACGAGTGGTTCGGAATCAGATGCGATTACATCATTAACAAAAATATTTAAAGCAAAAGACCGATCGAGATTGTGATAGTTTTAGTTTTATCATCCAAAAAAAAATTGTATGGATGGTGGAATCGTTAACCTGAATAATTCTAAAACTGTTTAAGACCCTATGGCCACGATTACTTAATATAATATAATTAATTTATGCAAATTTTCACTTTATTACTAGGGAGGGACGGAATAGTTTTGCTGTTGATAGAAAACCAAAATGATTATATCACCCGTCATAGCATAGTGCAACGTTCAATATGACGCACAATGAAATCATTATCATTAAATTATTTCATAATAATAATTGGTTCAAAGGACTATGTCGCTCTGCTTCGTAATTTACATTCAAGTCAATGAATAAATAAATCAAGGCTGCTAAGTTATTTTTATTATCATTTATGGAATATGCCCTCCATAGCCCGAAGACTTTTACAGCTGTTGGTAACTGGCAGCTTGGCCATCATTTTTATACTTCACTTTGTAATGTTTTTGATATTTTGATTCAGTTGTTGTTTTACTATTTTCTGGACCAGTCTGTCCATAATTAAAAGAATCAGCAATTTTACCAATAGTTTGTATTATTGAAGGCAGCTTTTAATAACAGCAAACCACCGTGCAAAGCATGCTTCATTACTAATTTATTTTTAGCTGTCTTCTCGAACTATCAAAAAGATATCTTGTCGATATTCATAAACATAAAATCATGTCAAATAATCATATCGTATTTTTGAATCACGTGAATCCAAATTCGCATATTCGCATGCCAAATAGTATGGAAATCGCATGCGAAATAGCATTTCGATTCGGGTGTTTCAAAAATACAGCTCCTGGACTGGTACCTAAACGACCTACTCATGTGTCGAAGGTTATAAGACCGCCTTGAGGTCGTTGCTCCTGATACAGAAACAGAGGCCAGACTGAAAAAATCAACAAGATTAATAAGACTGCTCATTGGTTTGTAAACTAGCTACAATAAAAATAAGGTTGAATATAATATAGGTAATAATAAAAAAAATACATAGTAATTGTCAAAAGTTCCACCCTTTTGGTCCCTATTCTTGGTGGTGGTTCTAAGGCCCGTATTTATAATCAGCTCTCAAGAGTGACAGCGAGTTTGAGTTTGTTTCAGAAATGTCATTTTAGAACAAAACGATCTGTCAAATCCATACTTAATATTGCTCTCAATCTTGAGATCGCTTTATAAATACGAGCCTAAGTCCTAACTTAAAGTTCCCAGGGATGCTTGCCAAAGGTTCCCAGGAGCCTTTTGTGTTTTTATAATCTCTGATTTGACTTGCCCTCGACTGCACTTATAAATCCTGTAGAAAACAAGGCTCGACGTCACAGACAGACGCATTATTCTTACTACGCCCGCATTCTACTACATAAAGTCATACAAACAAACATATGTTGATGGTTTATGCATTATGTAGACTGTGTGCGTCCGCATGTGACATCGAGAAATGCATAAGCAAAGCGTGTCATGGTCAGGATATGATAAATCTTGGATGAAAAAATAAAAAACGTCTGCAGGTAGGGTCCGCCAAGAAAGTTCGTAGAAAAATTCCGCCTGGAACAATTAAATCAAACCTATAATTTTGACATACGAGTATGCATCTAGGAGTTCGTTTACCTAACCTATATGACGGAATAGGTACATAAAAAAAACTTAGATATCAACTTAACATTCAACTTTATCTTATTTTATTGTTGTTTTGTCAAGTCAGGAATAATGGTATAAAAAAATATATCATAAAAAAAAACATACATCTGTGCAAACGTTTATAAGATTATAAAGTCATCCTCAGCGTGCATGTTCGCAAAATAATACAAGGATTTGCGAAAATATGCAAAAAAAACCTTTAAGCATAATACAGAAGGTCATTTGTTTAGGCTAACACGAGATACTAATTAGGTCTCGTTTCGACCATATTAACACAGCACTAAGGTTAAAATTGCAATTATGGCGACGTTTTAAAAAACATGAATGTCGATTTGAAGGTCTTTTATTTGCAACACTCCAAAACGAAGCTGTGAACTTGAATAAAGGCTGATCTACATGGTATAGTGTAGTCGACAATAGGTTACTAATGTTCTTATTATAAGTAGCTATAATTATTCGTTGTTCGGCTAAAGGATATGGCACGATTTTTTAAACGTTTTATATTTACTTTTTATTTCTGAATGCCTAAGGTACGGACTGCGGTCTACAGTATTGCAGTTGAAGCTATAAGCTTACCGCCTTTCACTACAGCAAGCAATACACAATCCGAACTGAAATGCCCCTCAAAATTTTGCGAATAAGGCTTTTAGTTTTTGAGACTCCGCCTACGCCGTAAAGGATATGACGTGATTTTACGTAAAATAATATTACATGCGTGAAAAATTTAACATCATGCCAATTAAGTATGCCAAGTCTCCCACAAAGAACGACCTCTACGCCTCTACCACGTAACATAGTAGGATATGTGTTGTGTTGTGGAACTGTCTTTAAATTTAAACTTGTATTGAGCGCTCATCTCCATTCGCCCCAATGCCAACAGACGAGGCCTTCTGCTGCTATCGCTACAGTGTACAATCGGCAAAATGGTCAGTGTTTCTGCAGTGCAAAACAGTCCTACTTTTACGAAAATCTTCAACTCTCACACCGCACCAAAGACTCCCAAAGAACGACCTCTACGCCGCCACGTAACGCCGACGTTGATGGTAGGACATCGTGTTGTGTGTAACTGTCTTTAAACTTGTATGGAGCGCTCATCTCCATTCGCCCCACCTAATGCCAACAGACGAGGCCTTCTTCTGCTATCGCTACGTTGTACAATCGGCAACATAGCCAGTATTTATGCAGTACAAAATCAGTAAAATCTTCGACGGTGGACTAGGAGCTAATAAAAAACATAAAATGTTTCAGCTGCTTCTATTCCCAGGCATACTGTTGAAATCATTAGAGGGAGCCGAGAGTTTCAGTGAATTGCAATTTAGGCATTGGGCTGATAACCTTTACATTTCCATTGGAAATTCCCCAAATTTTTTGCCAGACGTGGCGAAAACGAACTTTACTAGGTTGTCACGTTCTGCCTACCCCGTAAGGGATAAAGGCTTGACAATTTATGTTCAAAACTGTTACGAATTTACGTTACCTACAGCTTAGGCGTGCATATGTTTATACCTATGCGTGTGTTCACTCACGTTACTTATGCAATAGGTACCTACATTATAATGAAACTGGTTACATTATTTACTGTAAAAAACTCGGTTATCCTCCTAAAGTTTTCTGCAACACAATTTTCATTTTAATAGTACCTAAATTTTTATCTTAGTTTATTAAAACTTCTTAACTATAAAGTTTCAAAGTCAGAATACAAGGTTTACATCAAATAGACGTAGTTTTCCTTGCAGGTGTCTGTCGACTTAACTCGAAAAGGCGTAGAGGTTAACACGGTATATCTTAGATACGCCGACCTACGCGTTTACCGAAACAAAACACGCTATCATCACTGAATAGATTATAAAGGTTCTTCCGAGGTTCCTTCCTTCCTCATTCTTGAGGAAAACTATGAGGATTTTATGAGCTAAACTCGTATGATAAAGTAGGTAGCGAGAGGCTTTAAAGACGCAATACCTAAACCTTCGTTTTGTCTCTACCATCCAACAAAAAACAGAACACTTACCTTGGTCCTCTTATCTAAACCACCAGTATTGACATACATTTTATTTTGTTCAAGGAACGGACACATGTCCTATGAAATCAGTGGTTCGGCGCATCGGACAACAGCTGTTTGCTGCGCTCAGCGGGAAGGGGCTGGCGATGCTGGTCAACCATGGCATTGCTGATGAAAAGGTAAGATAAATAAAAAAAAAAGTAAAGTTCTTCAAGAAACAAGCCTATGTTCTACCTATATGAAACGCCGGCAGCGCATTTGTAACCCGGGTTTCCTGTCCATGGGCGGCGGTGATTGATTACTTAACATCTGGTGACCCGTCTGCTCGTCGGCCTTCCTCTATTTTTTTTTTATAATGATCATAAAGCAAAGAGAAAGCTCTGTACATTCGTGAGTCTGTCTCAAATATACTGTAGCATTGCAAGTACTACATTGCAAACTCCTATCTTTCTTGAGAAAGTCGTACAATCTAAACACTTTTTTTGCCCTCTAGCTTACAAGCTATCTACAATGTTTCAGCTGAAAGCGGTGTACGCAGACTTGGACAACTTCTGTGCCCTGCCTGAAGAATGCCAGGACCACTACCTATGCGACCCGGTCAATAACCATGGCTACGTGAAACCTGGGATGGAGCAGTTTGATGTCACCAAGAAGGTAATTTTTATAAAACACGGTAGCTTGGCTGACTTGAAACAGGAGTCTGGCACGATGATGTAGGAATAATTTTACCTACCTTAGATGCTTCCGAGCGAGCGAGCCCTACCTAACGTAGTTTCTGGGTTGGTCAACTTTAGCTTAGACTAGAGTCATGTGCAGTCCAGAGTATTTATTTGTCACAAACGTGTATGCAGTCACAAAGCAAGTTTTTAACCTGTCTCCTCTTGATAGTAGAGTGTGAACATTTGACTCCAGACACAACAGTATTTGTATGTGATTCGATACAGCAATCGCAGTTAACTGGGCGTTGCGTACTAACGCGTTCTTCAATGTACGGAAATCACTGCAGTTCTAATACTACACCTTTGTGAAAAATAAGACGCGCGGAAAATCTTGAAAGAAAAAAAGGACTGATAAAAATAACTTAAATATTGGCGTAATTAAATAAAATTGCATTACTTAAGTTATACGAAACTTTTGACGCAAGTCTATGGTTTTCAGTTGGATATAATATAACCAATCTCTTCTTACATTTCCAGGAGTTGCGTCACTCATTCAACATCACGAAGCTATCTGCAGCGGCCATGCCAGCCCAGGAGGAAGTGCCAGAGTTCCCGCAGCATGCCATCCCGCTCGCACACGACCTCACCAACCTGTCGCGTGTGCTGCTGCAGGCTTTGGCGTATGCTTTTGGTAGGTATAACAGAGACAGAGATATGATGATGTCACTAAGATGTCAGCACGTCACGTCAGCGACTTCATTCCACTTTTTTCGCTTCATCCACAATTTTACCAATCTCAGGTACCCCCTCGTCAATTTAAAGTACTACTGATCTGTCCTTTCTGTGATGTCCCCATTTTATCGAGATATTCATCGATGACTTCAATTCCAACATATACTGATATTTAGAGATACTTGCTCATTATAGTACCTCCAGGTAGGTACAAACCAACCAAGTTTTGTTTCGCGTCTAGGGTATCAATTTGAGTATGAATTCACCATAGATAAAATGACATGGGCTATGACTTATCAAATTGTAACAAATTTTCAGGTGTACCGCCCTCAGCAATGCTGGACTGCCACTCGGGCATGCTAAAGAGCGACGGCAGCAACATGTCCACCATGCGTTTGCTGTACTACCCCCCCGTCCCGCCTGAAGACGAGGACCGCGGCTGCTACGGAGAGTTGAAGCGGGTGACCAGATGTGGTGCTCATGCTGACTACTGCACCTTCACACTCCTGGCGCAGGATTCCGAGGGAGGACTTGAGGTGAGTCCATCGATAGATGTGCTTCGCTTCAGTCCCCCCGGATGATAAAATGGCTGTGATTGAAGAGGTAAGATGAGCAAATGTCTGTCCATGGTAAACTGTGGAAGTAAATTCGTAAGTCCAGCTAATAATCACGTCTGACAAGTTTTGAGGATTAATTCAGATGATCATGTGTATTGCTATAGTAAAAGGTTGTCAGCCAATCACCTAAATTGCAATACCTACATTAAAACCCTCGAATCCCTTGGGTGGTTTTTACAGCATGCCCGGGAGGAGATGCAGCTGGCACATTCTATGTTTTTCTATCACTCCCGGTCCAGCATGGAAGAACTCAACTGACATCAAATTTTCATGGCCGTGGAACTTCGAGCGATGATAAGTTTGTTAAAAGTTTCTCCGACCCTTAATGTAATGGTCAGGTAGAAGATGAGAAAAAAAAGCTTCGTCTTTTATCACACGACCAACTTCCAGTCAAATAATTTCCACTCCGCTCAAATAATGTTTTATATTTTAGGTCAAGCTGAAAGATAGCGAAAAGTGGCAGCCCGTGGGTCATCTCCCTGGCGCTATCCTTGTCCAGACTGGAGAGCTCCTCGCCGCGTGGACCACCAACGTTATGCCAGCACTTGTAAGTATCAACAACTGCTGATCTATTCTCTGAACAACTGGATCGAAAGACATTAACAATGGTAGAAATTCGGCATTGCAAATGACACATCTTAACTGATATCAAGAGAGAACAGAAAGGAACGGCTACAATTTTTGTTGAGGTTTAGTTGAGTCACGTTCTTACCGATTTGGCACAATTCAACAAGTTTTTGCTTAAAACTATAACTAAAGCACAGGGAAGTTTCACAAAAAATCCAGATAGACTCCTTTCCACTCTTTTTCTCTTGTGCTAAAAGCGATCTCATTATTTCAGATGCACCGCGTAGTAGTCCCAGAGGGTACATACGCCCGCGCGCGCGGCAGCCACTGCGTCGCGTTCTTCTGCCAGCCGGACAACGGCGCCGTCCTGCCCACACTGCCCATCAAGCCGCCCCCCATTGCCCCCCCGCCCACGTTCACCCCGCACACGCACCTGACCCTGCACCACCGTCTGCTGAATGCTGCTCACCACCTGCAGAAGCGGTTCCGGGAGACCTACGCGTGACTAGCGCACGGCGGTAGCAAGCACGGGTACAACCTTACTGTCGTGCGTTGACTCACCGCAGCCGTCCAACGAGGATTATTGCAAGAGTAAAGAACCCTATAGAGATAGATTTATACAAAGAAGAAACGCTTTTACAGAAACCTGCTGAGTGAATCACCCTTGTGCATAGCGTCATCCTGTCGCATTTCTGTACTCATATGCTATCTCAGCGCAATAATACTTTATCTCTGCAAAGTTCTTTACTCCTGTCTCTATCTTCGTCATCTGTAGTATAACGATATCACTGACCATTGGTTCTTATCTTAACAACCTAATATTGAACATCACGCGAAATTGACTGCGCAAAAGTACGCTTGTCCCATGTCTAGTGCACACAGTTTCTTCCGAACTGTTGAAACTTTACAAAGAAAGCATTTAAAAGCATTTTGTACTTAATTCACATTTCCAAAGGTTGAGAATTATCTAAGTATTGCCAACGAAGTATTGTTTCTTACGACACGAATGAAGTGTATTGTCCCGTAGTGACATACCAGGAGTATTCTTGCCGAGAAGTCAGCTCGTAGAGTTGTAAGAGTATGAGGTTCACTTTATGAGCAAAAGGTTTCTCTGTATCAAGTCCGGTGAAACCAAAAAAACTTCTTCTCATATCGGGTTTTCTAATCTAAAATGTATTGACTCAATTTATGACAAATTTATTGAAATTTATTTGCAGAAATTTTCCCATTATCTTATTAATACAATTTAAAGAACCTTTTATGTATTAAAAGTTGCCTTTCAATCGAGTGATATCATAACTAAATAAAAAAACCAGACTCTACCTACATTGACGACTTCTTTTGGAAACAAAAGTTTGAATAAAATAGCTGTTCATAAAGTGAACCGTTGAAACGTTAGACTCGTTTTACCATTCCCATTGGCATTTTTATTTACGACGATTTTTTAATTATAGTTTTTTTACGCATTAAAGCGTTTTTCCCTAATGATTTTTTTAATTGGATTTTAAGTAGTACTTAGGTAGCAATTAGCGAACACGCGGCGTGCGTACGAGTTTAATTATTATAGTATTGTGCTATTGTGCTTCTACTTATATTGTACTTACCTCTTGATATTGCGTTGCTTTTGCATTTTATCTACTTATTTTAGTTTAATATGTTTATGTTACTCTATATTGATATTTATTATTATGCTGTTCTATCACGACTTGGTACATTTTAGTGTGATAATTTAGCTCAATTTTTTGTGTCAGTACTTAAGTATACGATTTTTAATGTGTTCGTATTTTGTACATCGAAATGATATGATGGAAATGACTTTAAAAATAAGGAATGATCTACTTATCTGTTACTTAAATTCAAATATTACTTGCCCTTTTGCGAAGCATGACAAGATTGTATTGGAGATATGCATTATTTTATAAGTCTAGTTCTTTATTTTAAAAAAATATTATTTCAATGTTTTGAAAATTAGGTATGAAATTATTTAGTGTACAGTATGATATGATAGTTCATTATCAAAACTCCTGAAACGTGTTCTGGTTTACACATGAAACTGAACAACTTTCCCTAAGGAACATCTGAATGGTAACAATTCAAAATTTTACGAGTTTTTAGCGTAACTACTGCAATTCCCAGACATAATGTTCCCGAGGAAAAGATGTTTACTTTTGTAAACGAGAACGCTTTAAGACAACATTCTGTATAATATTCAAATATAAGATGTTCATTTTTGCAATACACGTAGGTACTTAATTTATGTTAAAAAGACCAATATTTTAAATCTTGTAATTCTGTTATACGCATTTTGTTCTTGTTGCAACATTGTATTCTATTATTATATTATTGTGAATGAAAAATAAATGTGCTGGTTAGTAGGCAAATAATGTTTTACTTCTATACCTTTTATAATCCAATCCGGGATCTTCTTTGTTCCTCCCCCCCTATCGCCCGGTCCTCGGAGGGGTAAGGATTAAGAAGGTTAGTGATTTTATCTCCTAACTATTCCAAACAATGTTCCAAAGTCAAAAATCCTGCTTCCAACTTTTCTGTCCAGAATTATTCGTTGCCCAAGCTATATTATCAACCGGGTTATTCAACGAGAGTTTTATACTCCCTGAAGATAAACCGAATCAAAACTGTAATCCAAAACTCATGCCTGCCAAGTTAGTAACAAACATACAAATACTTACTTAGTTTAAAATTACAATTAGATTACTATATTTTGAACGGGATTATAACCACGATTATATTTATTGTTACCTCGATATTTCGGAGTGGTTTTAATCCCGTTCAAAATAATAATCTAATTGTAATGAAAAACCGCGAATGTCTTAAAACTTATAGTTTAAAATTGTCAAAATTTAAATTTGAATTGAACAGTCCCTGAAGATAAACCGAATCAAAACTGTAATCCAAAAGTCCTGGCTGTAGTATCAATCATAGAAACAGTTTATTGTGGACAAGAAACTCTGTTGGGGGGAAAGCGCCGCCGGCCACGAGCCGTATGACTATTTTAATTTCGCTGCGACATAATCGCGGGTTATTTTCGAGTTTTTATTTTGGCGCAGTTCGCGTGTGGTAACTGCCATGTTCTTTTGGCGGGAATTTACGTCATAGTGGCTGTCGGTAGCCGCCGGTGCAGCCGCTGTCGTTGCACTTTTTGTTTTTTAAAACTAATAACAAAAAGAAAAAAAAGAAAAGTGGGTGCCATTTGAAGAGCTGGTGCGGAGCGGACAAAATGGTAAAACTCTTTTTTATACATTCTTGATTTTCTTACATTTTAAGATAAATATTTTGTTAATAATAACTTAGGACGCGAATGTAATTCGTATTAAACGTGTTACAGTTTACTCCGTCATTTTAATCATAATGACTTTTTTAAATAAGCCGTCGCCTTTTATCTTATTTCACGGGATCGGCTACCTAATATATGGAATTAAACGAGGGAACTGGTTTTTACCCAGAGCGACTGCCAACTGACCTCCGCAACCCAGAAGGAAAACCAGACCCAATCCTGGATTAGGCTTTTACGTTAGTGGCCAACCCAGCTGTCAGAGTTCTCAAGCCGCCACTACTGCTTAGCAATGGCACAGATTACTTATGACTACAGTCTGTAGAAACTCCATAGTAAAAAGTTTTGTATAAAAAACGATTCCTCATTGTTAGAGAATAGGAACGTAACTCTTGAAAGAAATTAATCCCGATTTTAGTATGGAAGTGCCGACTCTTAAACGTAGTGATTTTATATCCTCTTTGTTAAGAGCGCGACAGGCGCCATGGCCTCTGATCTGACATAGCTTAACCGCTTGTAATCGATTAAACGGGACCAATGGCTTAACGTGCCTTCCGAAGCACGGAAACGCTCGTGATGTACCACTACCGGTCACCCATTCATGACCTGACCACGGCGATGGCTGCTTAACCGGAATGAATAATTACTAACCACTTGACCACGAGCGCTTTGGTGGCATTAAAACTGACTAGCCGACCAGCAAGTGATTCTGACTTTATGGTCACCATCATCATCATAGCGTATGGCAAAATCTAATATCGGTATGCAGTAATATCGGTAGGTATATTGCATTGATGAACATTACATCATGCCTAGGGGGGAGCGAGCAAATCACTATTTGGTGGTATGGTTTCAGTCCCACCATACCATACCACCAGGGATAGGTATGAGTGGTATGTTGGGTCCGCAGGGGAGCAGAGCAAGAACGAATTAATAAAATCCGTTTACAAATTCGGGCAAGTTTCGCATAGCATGCCAGATTATGTGCATTGCTGTAAACAATAATCTATCCACCCTAATCTGTCCTTCACATAGACATATAGGATTATAAGTACAATCTCCTTTACCTACTGTTAAATCATTACAAGTGCACAAAAGACTTCCACGCAGTGCCTGAATGATTCCCACGAGTTTCCCACTGGCTTTCATGATCAGGCGCAGATTACAGCACATGCAAACCGTATCACAGATTATATTATCAGTTATATCACCTACAATCAGTAAAACTGGTGACTTGCGAGAATCTGGTTTAAACTGGTTTATTTTATTAAGTAGACGCGTGACTAAATGATTTATCATGCATTTACAGTTTATTACTGAAAGGCAATAGAAACAAGCTATTATGCTTCAAAGTAACTTTAAATAAGGATTAATCATAGTTACATTGAATTACATTTACATTCACATACAGCATGTGTGCAATAGCTTACTACAAGCCTACAAGGTTACAAAATGTGCCGAATATCAAAGACAAAACATCGCGTCGGCTTAGTTAGAGTGTAAACCTGCATTTTGGTAGAGTTTTAGCAGGACTACACACTAAGCCGACGAAAAGCAGATCTTCATTTATGCCTGTGCGGTGCCGTTAGAATAGAACGAACAACATAAATATTCCCAAGGAAACCGTAAAAGATAAAGGCGTGATTTATGTATGTATGTATGTAAACCGTAAAGGTACAAGTACCTAAGTATGGGTATTAGTACCTAAATTGCGATTAAACTGTAAAATCCGGAGATATAATGCCAACCAGGTTCCTATGTGGACACGCGATGTCTATTTGTCTGACTGTATGCTTCGCCAAAACATTTTTCAAAATTCAGTTCTTACAACATACACCTCGCCTATTACCTACCCATCCCTCTCAGTTAATTCTACCTAACTGAAATGTTTGACCGAAGTAGGCATACTCCACAATAAGCAGCGCACTTGCACAGCACAACGCATTATACAGGGTGTAAAATAAATACTGCGTTCCTTTAAATTAAACATCTTTCGTAAAGCACACAGAAAATATTTTAAAAAAATTGCCTTCTGAGTTTATTACAAAAATGCTCTTCTTATCTGCCATTTTGTATGGTCAAGGCCAAAAATTTATATCGAAATTTTGTGCTTTGGCAAAGTTCTTTTTAAAATATTTTTTATCATTAGTAGAACCATGTAGATTAAAGGACCGCAGTACTTTTTTTGCACACTGATAGACATCACTGATTTTATCGATGACAATTCTTAGGATCAATGATTTATCTTTAGACAATTTAGATTTATTATCTTTAGACAATTATATTATTATCTTTAGACAAAAGTGCTACTATAACGCAAATTCACCTTCATTGACCTCAACATGATCGAATAGAGCCTTATCATGCATGATATAGTACCTCTTACTAAACGTACCTACTTAAATGTGTGACGTCACACCGTCTAGATTAAAATATCTCTCACTTAAATATTATCGAAATTCGATAAACAAATTAAAATGGCATTTATAGCAATTTAGGACTTAGGTATTGAAGGCCAGACATTTTCGTAAGCAGTAGATGATATCGGTGATCGATCACTCATAAGTGTCTTTTGGGGACCAGACTTCACAGGGCTATTTCGGAGACAGTGAATAAATTGAAAGAAGTTGCTCACACAATAAAACTGAACAACTTACATACATACATACATAAATCACGGCTTTATTTTTAATGGGGTAGGCAAAGCGTCAACGACCCAAACAAAGGTCGTTCCGCCACGTCTGACAAGTTTTGAGGGTTGTTTAAGTTAGATCTGTATATTGCTGTAGTGACAGGTTGTCAACCCATCGCCTAAATTACAATATTTTACTGAAACCCTCGAATCCCTTACCTGGTTTTTACAGCATGCCCGGGAGGAGATGCAGCTGGCACATTCTATGTTCGTCTATCGCTCCCAGTCCAGCTTGGACTGAACAACAACAAGATACGAATTATCAAATCATCCTACCACACAATGTCCCCTTTTTGTTACACGTTGTATAGAAGTGCGACATTTACTGCCTGATGGCAGAAATAAGCGGAGTTCGTTACTTCTCCGGGTAGCTTTTGCACAATACTCTACCGCGACCACCCACAGAGTCTGTTCTTTATTCTTTTAGTTAAACAGCGTGTAAGAGACGAGAAAGGTTGTTCAGTCAACTAAACTGAACAACTTTTACAAAGAAATTCTATATACCAAAAATGTCTTCTGATGATTCCTCACTTACAACAATTAACCCTACAGGAACCCATGTCAAACAATCTCAGATTGGCGAAGTTGTTATTCAGCAGCAACCAGGATACCAACAAAATTTTATTACCAGGTTAATGGTTAGGGATTCAAACATTGATAGAAGGGGAAAATTGAACAATTCCTCCCAATGAATTACAACTGCACTACACCCCATTCTAAGACCGCTTGCGCACTGCTCCAAATCCGATTCGAATCCGAATCTGATCCGAAGTGGCCTTCCTAGTAAATGTATGACAGCTTTCGCACTCATCCTAATCCGTCTTGTATGGAATTTTCACGGACAGGATTCGGATACGAATCGTATTTGGAGCAGTGCGCAAGCGGCCGGGATAATTTTTGCCATATTAAAACGTCAATTTAGAACGGTAAAAATTATCCATTAAAAATGAATGGGGTATACTATTTGCCTCGTGTATTCTACCTACAGCATAAATTCAAATTTAGAAGATAATGGAACAGACCTCAAGTGTACCCGTGTGTGCTTGTGTGTGTACATGTGGAGATACCGGACCGGTTCTTACCGGCTAAGATGAACCGGCTGCCCCCGCCGGACCGATAGCCGCTCGTAAACGTTGCCCACTTGGAATGAAAACAACATTTATTTGCAATGCTAGTCCTTGGAAGGAAAAAATAATTGGTCCAAAGTGGAAGAGTTTGTAAAGGGACTGGAAAATTTATCTACAATGCCAGTCTTTGAAGGGAACATTAATTGGTCTAAAGTGGGAGGCTTTGCGGAGAAGGTGGAAGGCCTTTTAATCCGGAAAATAACACCTTATTAATAATACCTACTCGAATTTACTAAAAAGTTACCGCAATTTTCAGTAATTTAACAAAAATCTAGGATTACTCTACCCGATGTAATTAATGAATAAAGCAGCTCTTCAAAAGCAAAAATAACGTGTGGGTCAGTTAAGTCCCCAGGCCAGGCTCTATATATTATAAGTTTACATCTTACTACCTACCTATTGGGATTTGGGATATTTCCCCTTCCTAAGCAAGAAGCATGACGATAATGATGATGATCTTAAGAGTTTCACTCTTGTCGGTGTAAGAATAAGTATAAGAAGCATAAGTATATAAGAATTGTTTATAGAAGTTACATTCCAGAATACCTAGGTAGGTACATTATTATTCCAATTAATCAAGCCATTAACGAGAACTGTGCCATTTGTTTCGTCCAAGCATTAATTAAGTTTATTATTGCGATGAGGAGTCCAAGACGACAACATGATGATAAGGAAACTGGATTCAACCAGCGCGCGCGCAGCATCGTCCGCAGGGGGCCGACACACGCACACACACACGTGCACTCGCGATTACACACGCACACACAGAACAGAGAGATAACGCTAACCTAACACGCTTTAGGTGAAATGAGTACTTCGCGATTATAAGTCTAAACATGGCATGACTTTGTATTTTATTTTATACTGCTGTAGATTATGATCTGCTAATGTTTTGTGCAAGAGATATTGATGCGTCAGCTGATCTGATTTCATGTCCCGAGCCTTTTCCCGTATTCCTCTGAGTTGGCTACATAATCTAGGCTCTAGATTCTAGAAGATAGAATACTGGTTTTTATCATTAATCCTATGTCAAAAGAAAATCATTATAGAAAGAAGAAATCAAATATAAATATGTAGATGTAATTAATTTACCTATCATAGATCGAGAGGCAAGGTATACCAAATGATTGGTCCTTTTTTAAACTCTTGAATGAACATGTAAAAATATCACGCATGTGAACATGGAAACCATTCAAATACTTAACCACTGATATTGATAAGAAGTGCGTGCAAACAATCACACTCAAAAGTAGTTTTGAGATAGTCATCTCATCAGAATAGGTACCACAACATGACTCAGACATTCTTCTGGAAAAACATTTATAGAAATATTACCTTACATAAGAGTCGGGTAAAAAGTCCTATTCTTTTGCATCAGATCTCATGGCATTCTTACCGCAATTATTGTTATGAATTATTAAAAGAACTACCTCCAAGTTTGCAGAGAATGTTCATACTCTATAGCCATAGATCTATAGCTCTATATAAGTAGAATGTATAATAGATTTCCGCCAAAAAAAATCTCTATATCAGGATTATCCAGCTAACTATTCGTCTTATTTTTTCATAATGTCGAGAAGTTGTTAAAACTTCCAGACAGCTAACTAAGTATTTAGAAGTTTAAAAAATTACCTTACCCATTCTCCTACAAACTCTACCTCTATAATATTAGTCAAATGCGGAACAAAAACTGCTGTATAATGCGCAGTAATACGTTATCATGTAAAATCATTGCTTATCGTTATCTCCCGTCTGGCGTGGTGTCCGGGTGTAGGAAAAATATGGCCCTGCAGGAGATATGGCGTAACAAAGTCCAGGAATACAACTTTGTACAAGGCTAAGGTGGTGCTAAAGTCTATCTTCAAAAGAAAACAAAGTCCAGGAATACAACTTTGTACATGGCTAAGGTGGTGCGAAAGTCTATCTACAAAAGAAAAAAAGTTGACAATGTCGAAAACTATGTCTCATTTAGGGAGTAGGTAGTTACTGTGTAATGTCATCATGCCCAATCTTAAGTTTTAAATATGTCCAGGTAGGAGGACTATTGGCTTGTAGCTTGTAGGAGATAGAGCGTGCCAAAGTCCAGGAAATACAACATTGTAAAAGGATAAAGTACGCAGTAAGTATTACGAATATGTTAATCTGTGGCCTTATCCTCAAAAGAAAAGGATAATCGAGTCTCGTTTAGAGATCATAATTTCATCATGCCTGATGTAATGTTTTGAAATGCGAAAGTAAAACTAAGAACTTATTACCCGAGGTTTTACACAAATACTTCGAAGAGAAAGAAGATATTCATGTGATTTTTTATTTCTTAAGAACTCTATGAAATATAAAGGAAAACTTTAAGACATTTGTATTTACCGAAGAAACAACGCAGCGTTCACTCTAATGAAGACACTCAAAGATCCAGTAAGAGGTCGCTTCATACCACCGATATCAGTCACCTATTGAACCACGGCCTATCATTCCGGTAAAAACTGGATACCGGCCGCGACGGGCGGCTACTGATAACGATCCGGCCTCAGTTCGCACTCCACATGCACATGCGACACGTACCCGCCAATATGAACCTTATTGACCATAACTAGGTAGAAAATTGAGAGTATTTTGCTTGGTGATACAAGAGAAAATTAAAAAGCTGAGTCAATGTCAAAAATATGAAATAACCAGAAATATCTTGTAAATATGGTCTATATTAAAAGCGGTAAGGTGCTTGTTCGCGGGGGATACGTCCACTCTTATCAATGCTGTCGGAACGGGACGTTTTATAAATAAGCGCGCTACGACCCGCCGCCACTGTCCGTTGCGATCGCGCACTGAGCACATGTTTGATTTATGAGAAAAGTGTAGTGAAAATATACGAGTGAAAATGTTAGTGTTTCCCCAATGGAGACCGGAGTTCCCGGAACAAGCTTGCAGGGTGGCAAGGTGGATGCCAGTTGAACGTTTCGCGCCTTACCTTGCCCGACCTGTCGTACTACCCCCTTTACCGCCTCAGGTGCACATAAAAAAATATTTTTAAATAAAAATACATTGTAACAAAGTAAACGAACTGAAAGTGTACTGTATTTCAAAATGTTTAATTATCAAACAATGATTTCATTTTCAAGTGTACCTAATGATAAACTCGTTGATAATAATCCCCCCTGGGTTTCTATTTGCTGTTGAGAAATTATTTATCAATTAAAAACAAATCAAAAGTCACTATGAATAATAGAACAATAGAAATATGCAGGCTTTGAACTTAATTATTATAAATTTATAACTTTAAATTAAAAAAATGGGGAACTTCTGCCCAATTATGTTCACGATTCACATTATTTATTGTTTTGTGAATCGTGAACATAATTGGGCAGAAGTTCCCATCTTTTTTAATTTAAAGCTTTTATCTTTATAATAATTAAGTTCAAAGCCTGCCTATTTCTATTGTTCCTATTATTATAGTGACTCTATTGATTTGTTTTAAATTGAAATAAAAAGAATACCAAATCGCAAAAAAATTAACATCCATCATGCTGACCTCCTAACTTCACACCGATATGATGATGATCAAAATGTACCTAACCTTAATTTTTCTTTTACCCAGTATGAAGACGAAGACTCATCAGGCGGTTCATCCCCCGAACGCACGAGCGAGAGCGAAGGCGACGTATCATGCGCGTGGCGTGCGTGCGGCGCGCGTTTCCCGAGCGTCGCGCGCTTGTCCGCGCACGTCGCACGCATACATGCGCTTGCGCACTCAGACGGCCTGTTCTACTGCGGGTGGAAAGGGTGCGCTAGGCCGCAGAGAGGATTTAATGCCAGGTTGGTATTATTATATTAGTAAATGAAAAAAAACGTGTAAAATACCAAGACTAGAAAATACCATTTTGAAAACCAAAAGATGAGAAGGAGACAGGATTTAACCACGAAAAAATACTCAATTCCCATGGAAAAATTGATCAATCGCAGGACAAAACGTTATTGTTAGAAAAATACCCGAACACTATAAAACAAATAATAACAGCAGATTTGATTTGTCAACAGGTACAAAATGCTAGTGCACGTCCGCACGCACACAAACGAACGCCCGCACACATGCAACCAATGCCAGAAAAGTTTCTCGCGAGCTGAAAACCTGAAGATCCATCTGAGGTCACACTCCGGAGAAAAGCCTTATGTTTGTCCTTATGAGGTAAGTTGATTTGAAAACTATCTTATAGGTATTTACTTAGAACATTCTGTGTTAGTTTGCAGGTTCGATGTCATAGTTTTTGAAACATAATTTTGCAAGAGTTAAAACTTTGTCAAACAATATAAGATCAACATATTATACTACGACAAAACTGATAGAAACTTTGTATCTTAGATTATCTTTCTTTGTCAACAGGGTTGCGGCAAAGCGTATTCAAACTCCAGCGACAGATTCAAGCACACAAGAACTCACACCGTGGACAAACCGTACTGTTGCAAAGTACCCGGCTGCAACAAACGCTACACCGACCCCTCCAGCCTAAGAAAACACGTTAAAACTTACAAACACTTCGTCACTGATGAGATGAAGAGAGAATCTTCAGATGAAATAAATGAAGCTTTCTCTCCGATTAGAGATAATTCGTATTCTACTATGGAGCCTATGTCACCTCTACATGGACGAATGGCAGTAGGAAGTCCTCAAAGAACAACTATTTCGCCAACTATACCACCTTACAATCCTGTTCTACCTTTAGCAGAACCCATTGCATACTCCTCAAGCCAAATGTCGTATTTGACGCCCATAGAACCAATGTACACAGTGAGAGTGCCATCACATGAGATGTCATATTTAGAATACACACAGATGTACGAACATGCCTACGGACACTATTATTCCAATGGTGTGAACTATCCAGTATTGAGACCGAGTGTTATCGAAAAAGCGTACAGTTACGAAGAATCACCAAGAGTGGAAGATGTGAGAATGGAAGAAGAAAAGCAAAGATATAGTCACATTGAAGAGATGCCCTTAAATTTGTGCGCGAAGCGACTTGAATGCAAGCCCATTGAGGATCTAGTCAGACGTACAGACTTGCCTTTAGACTTAAGTACTAAAAGTTAGGATTTTACTTTAATAAATTATTTATATCTCTTATATTTTTTCGTTTCTTTTACCCACTTTTAAACGACTCTTTACAACGAGTCTAACTGGTCGAGGAAACTATAATATAATTATGCATAAAAATCATTATCAGCTCAGAATTATCATCATTCGTGTATTAAGACATTGCGTGCGATTAACTAGTAATTTTTCAACCTTTCTTTACACATTTTAAGTGGATATTTTTTTCATACTAAAATGCTCTTTATCGCACACTATAGTCTGTTTTAGTACCTAGGTACCAACTATGTATCTGTTACAAAGAAAAGAAAATATACGGTCGAAGTCCCCCAGAGTGTATGTAAACTATACAAATCAAATATTTGCAAAATGATGTTCTTGTTTATCACATCACTATTCAGCAGATAATTATCATCATGTACACACTTTCAGACAAGTCAAGCTACTGTAAATAAGATAAGCATTTTTTTATCATCGTTCCTTTATGCAAACTCACCAAAATACAAGAAGTAAAAAAAAACTGATCAAACTTTAGGTTCTGAACCTATCCATGTAACTGAACAACTTTTCCCAAGAAACAGGTCGAAATAAGAAAAAAGAATTTGAACCTCCCATACAAATGGTGTCAGCGGCTCGAGTCATTTTGTATGGGAGGGCTTTATATTTCGACATTATGTTCCTTGGTAGATTGGCAAATGAATGTTCATACCCCATAGATTGGACGGAAAATTTGAAAGCAGGATTTTTGACTTCGAAGCTTTGTTTGGAATAGTTAGGAGATAAAATCACTAAAAGTCCTTACCTCTCCGAGGACCGGGCGATAGGGGGGGGGGCAAAGAAGATCCCGTTATTTGGTTTAATGCTTACATCTCGAAAACGATGCGTCGTACAAAGTTTTGTTGTACTACATAATGAAACCTGATAAAATAACCTAAAACTTTGGATTTTACACTTTTTGTCTATCTCCAATGGTTGCCTAGATATGAGCTCCAAAAAAATTATGTAAATCGCCCGTTCCTCGGAGGGGTAAGGACTTTTAGTGATTTTATCTCCTAACTATTCCAAACAAAACTCCGAAGTCAAAAATCCTACTTCCAACTTTTCCGTCCAGAATTATTCGTTGTCCAAGCTATTGGCGAAAGTTGTTCAGTTTAATGGGTATGATCACACCCTAAAGTTTGGTCAGCTATATTTTTTACTTCCGGTATACAGCTAAGTTTAAAGTTAGTTACAAAATGTTTGCGCGTGCCAATGGCTAAAATTGTTAGAAATTGGAAACCATTATGTTTTGTAATTATGTTAAAGTTTTGATGGTCATGTCATGATCCAGCAAAGATAAGGAAATACAATGTATTAATCATACAGGTAACTCCGCGAAGCAGATTTTTCTTGATGTTTATCATCATTTTATTTTGATTACACACATGTTTTTTCTAATCACGACATTCATGAATGTAAAGGAAAAATACGTCTGCTATTTATAAACTTTTCATTGAATTACGTCGAAGATAAAAGCAAAATCGAAATATACGAAATTAAATTTTTATTTTAGGATTTCTTTAATTGATTTTACAATTAATTACAAATTGAAATTATACAATAGTAAGTTACTAATGTTGCCTTTGTTTTAAATTTTACTAATATTTGCTGTTTTTTATTATTATTGGATATATAGTATTTTTTATCATAAGGTTCTTGATATCATAATGATATCACACGTTCGTTTAAATTTTAAGAGTTGTCGAATAAAAACAACAAAATATGATGTTTTGCAACGACCACTTTTATAATCAGTCTTTACTATATGCAACGATTGAAAACAGAACATCTTTAATACGCCAATTGAAATATCACTGGATGAGGTCATTGTTGACATAATGTAACAATAACAGCAAAGAGGCAAAGCTTACCTTACCAGGTTCTGAGCTTCGGAACACATCTTCACGCATTCTTATTCAATTACAAAAACTTCTGATCGTCTTACAATCACTCCCTTCTGTCTTTTTTCTTCTTACTAGCTTCTTACAAGTCTGGCCATGCCATCGGCTATAGTGTTAAGTGCGGCGAGGTCCTTCTTAGCGGTATCCATGAGATGTGCCATGCCTTTCTGCTGTAGAGACAGGAACTGTTTCACATCTTCTTGGGCACCTGAAAAGATTATACACAGTTACATGAAATACACGATTTCAGATACATACATAAATTCACGCCTTTTTCCCTTAAGGGGTAGCCAGAGCGTAAAAAGCCTAGAAAAGGCATTTTCGCCACATCTGATAAATATTGAGGGAACTTTAGATTGAATTTGGCTACTTTCCAACTAGTCAAATCAGCAACTTTTTATGAAATGTCAAAAACGCTTTTTTGTATGAAAATAGTAAGTTATGACGTCACATTTTAGTAAATATTGACTACTCAAATCAATAACTTTTATACTTGTAACTCGATTATTAAAATAAATAATAAATCTAAATGTGCATTTATTTTTTAAATGATGAATGAAATCCACAATATTCTGAGCCATCAGTTTTAAATATAAACGTTTTGAATTTTTTAAGCTACCCAGTCAAGTACCCAATTGGACAAGGTTTACAGTTACACCCATACAAACAACATAAAGCATGTGCTTTCAAGGAGACACCTACAATCTTGGCGTATTTTTGGAGGCTGTGGAGCCACGCTATTGAATGAAACTCGTTCATGATGTGGTGGGTCCTGACAACATACTTGAGCAGCTTCATATCACTGAAAAGGCCCAAGTAGTCGTGTTCTACCGCTTTCGAAGAAATATGCAGCATAAAATTCTAGAAATTATGCTTTAGCATAGTATCTGATATGATTGTAGACAAATCGATAATTTTCTAAATAATTGTTATCTTACCCGGATCTAAGTGGTATCTCTCGAGAGGTGCTCCTGCGCTGGCACTGCGTTGAAGTCTCACGGCGCAGAGCAACTCGTTTAGGCGACCCTATAGGATAAAAGCATAATTCATCAATCATCTTCACTTCATCAAGTAAATAAGTGTAACTTTTAGCAGCTTTATTTCCATGTTGTAAAAAAATGGTGCTATAGTGTTGTGGAGCAAAATAAATTATACTTCGTGTTTCGTCACTCGAGATTATTAAATAGCACTTAGTAGTACGCAACATAGGCACCACCACATTTGCACTTATTTGAGAGGGTACTTAAAAATTTTCCCTCTATTAAATTTTATATTTTTCTCTGAGGGTAGTTCTGTTGCCCTAGCTCCGGCCTGGTACCGATCTGTACGTCATTCGCAATTTTGTGCCGTACCACTAAGCACGACAAAATTTTAAACAGTGAACCAGTTTTAGAAAAAGTTTAAAAATTTAAATATATCAAATTTCCTAAACGTAAACTCCATAAAGTGAATAAAATTGCTTTATATGAAAGTGAAAGTTAAGAATAATTGCAAAACTTGTGAAAAAATCGTGGTGTCGACATCGCGTTCGCATCGTGGGATTTTTCACCATTACCGGCACTGCGGGAATTTCGACAATCTGGAAGATCTAGAAGATCAGTTTGCGTGTAATCCGGTTGGGATTATATCTTACTGATTAAGATCACCGAATATACGATCTAGAAGATCAGTTTGCGTGTAATCCGTTTGGGGTTATATCTTACTGATTAAGATCACCAAATATACGATCTAGAAGATCAGTTTGCGTGTAATCCGTTTGGGGTTATATCTTACTGATTAAGATCACCGAATATACGATCTAGACGATCAGTTTGCGTGTAATCCTGTGGGGGTTACATCTTACTGATTAAGATCACCAGCGAAAGCCGTGCTCATCGCCGGCTGAAGCTGCGCCAGGGTCAGCGTGATCGTACGCTACCGCCGCCGACGCCGCGGCGCTGTCGCCGCCTCGTCGCCACCGCACCCCCGCCGCTCCCCGCATCGCCACCCCGCCGCCGTGCTGTTGAAACGTCGAGTTCGCGTCGTGGAATGCTCACCGACACCGTCATCGCGGGAATCAAGATTCAATTCAGAAGGTACCTTTATTTATCATTATCACTTTATCAGTGATACCTATATTGCAAAAGAAGGCCGGTTCGTGTTCTATTCGTTTGGAATTTTACCTTACCGGTCATTTGCATGCATGATGCGGCTATTAGCCGTAAAATATGTAAAAATAACGTCAATATACGTTTATAATTACGATCTAGAAGATTAGTTTGCGTGTTATCCATTTGGGGTCACATCTTACTGATTAAGATCACACAATATAGGCCGCAAACTCGCCGCCTCGCTTGCGCGATGTCGCGCCGCCGCGCCCCGCGCCCACGCGCCGCCTCGCCTCGCATCGCTGCAGGCTGGCCTCGCACTCGCGTGCACGCCCCGGCCCACCGCCACCCCGCTTGTCCGGGCCGGGCCCACTACCAGTATACGGCAAAGAAGTCCATCAATAATAGCGACTCGCTTTCAGTAATTTGCGACATCGGGTCTAAAAAGACAGTAAATGATGTCGCACGAAAATATTATCTAATACCTGCTTACTGTACACAAATCGCGGCTTTGATCGCAGGGAAATACTTATCTTATATTACCCGCTTACTGTAGGTATACAGATCGCGGCTCAATTGCTTAACAATAAGACCATGAAAGGCTGCCCTATTGGAAGCCATCATAAAGAAGCAGAAATAATTAACCCATCGATCTCTTGCAATGTCGCTTGATACGCGATACAATAGCTGAAACCAGACCGCAAATCGATCGAATGATCATGAAAATTCAATTTTACCAATAGGTACACATTTATGCTGTAGGTGTACATCGTATGCTGCGTGTTATGGGTAGGTACCTACATACAAAACATGAATTCCGCCGCGCGACGAATCTTGGTACCAGCCTGGTAACCAGACTGACAAACAAACTAGCAGATAACTGACACAAGTTCCGGCTCTAAAGGGCCGTATTTTTCAGGTTTCTTCGCACTCACACTCACAGTGCTATTTTATTCATGTATATGAAAAATAAGAAATCAAAAATTCGCTACGGTGGAATTTGAACCTGTGGCCTTCGGAATGCCGTCCCATCGCTCTACCAATTGAGCTAACGAGGCTTCCTTATCACTGCGTGGTAACGGCGACCGACACGCCGCCGCCGCCGCCGCCGCCGCCGCCCGCCTGCACCGGGTCACCGCCCGCCTCTACGAGGTCGTAGCTCGTTCGTAGCCGCAGCTCGTAGCATTGGTATTACGTAACCGCTACTAGAAACACACGACTGGTAACGAATGACCGCACCACCTTAGGCTGGATCGACGGTCATAGTATAGAATATTCATTCATACCCTGTTGTACATACAACGTGCGGTTCCCGATCCGCCCGACTGTAGTGGCCTATTTTTATATCTATCGGAGCTCTTTTAAAATGCCTGTCGCATATAGAAAAATGAGGTTTACTTTTAATGTCAAAAATTAAACCAGGAACAATGATTCAATCACTAACCGACTTCATTTAAAGTCGAGGATCTCTGTACCGCATGGTACTGTTATCAAATTAGAAAAAGATCTCGAAAGATAACTACCTACTTTCTTATCAAAGTACACTTTTTACCTATTATCCAGAAATTATTTGAAGTTCAAATTAAACTCTAAGCTAACCAATTACTTTAATGGTAACACCCTACATCTTCAAAATAAAATTATGAAGACTGTATTGAATGCAATTTAACTTGCTGATTTTTTTTTATAACTTTGTTTTATAATAGCTTAATTAATCACAAATAGAATGTTGAACAAACAGCTTTTGTCAAATGAAGCGACTTGTTTTACTACCGAAAACTAGTGCAACTTTTATAACAATTTAACTTATGACAATGTAATGTAACTTATATATTACCTATATCATAACATAAACTAGCACAAGATAGCTTACCACCAGAAAATAAAAATTATTTTAAATTTGAATTGCTGATTTTTCAAACCATAACACGTTTTAACGTTCGTTAGTTCGCAAAACTCAAAGGCTGCTCACATCGGCATGATCAGCCGTTAAATATTATGGTTTACTTTACAAAAATCATTCGAGCAACAAAGTATTTGTCAGTAATGATAATGACACCCACCTTGGGGCGTCATCGGCGTGTCCCTCTGATTTGATTATGACAGATGTATGACTATTCCCTCTCTGCAAACAGAATTTGCACGGTGGTGGTAGAAAACTTATGAGGACTGTGGTCACTTTTAATGACAAGTGATAGTTACATAAACGAGATACACTCTGACGCCTCAACGTTTGGGGTTTGGAAGCAGCGTGTGATAAGAGCACACATCAAGCGGTATATCGTCTGAGGACAAGAGTAAGCAGCACACAAACTACTGGGAACTGCTGGCAGCATCTTCCACAGTCACGATCTTTGCCAAAGATCTTCTTTAGACATTTTCATTGTATGTTATTGTCAGGTATTGATTGCTGCGTATTGATAACATCGCTTATATAAACACTCATGGGTGGCATACAGTTTCCGTATTAATCCAAGTTGCTAAAGATATTTAGCAGCGGTGTGAAGATAATTTATTTTAAACTTTGCTAGCTACATCAAGACCAAGTACTTACAATTTTGTAGCAGTTGTAGCTGTGGATCAATCTAGCTAGACACATACATCCAAATGAATAACAAAAGGATGATGTTGGACTCAGTTTTATTTGTATTAACTATACAATAATAAAATAAATAACTTTCAATTTTGGCGGCCATTAGATTGATTTGTTTGAAAGATAATTAAACAAAAGATTTAAGAAATATGTATCATGGAATTGTGATCTTGATATTATTGCAGTTAATGTTAACTATCGACTGTCCAAACTATATCACACTAAAAATGTTACTGAGAATCGTACATGACGGAACCACAGAAATTGTAGAAGTACACAATTTACCTTGTCAGAGCTTGACCTTCTCTCCTAACCAACATCGTATTTTCTATATTTGCAGGCTGCAAATTTGCAGTAGCAGAAGGATTCCCGATTCTTATTCCGGAGGAAGGGATATTATCCCTCTAGTAATACTAATAGATTTTAATAATAACTCCCTCATCTATCAAATAACTGGGACAGTATACTAAATGTAAAATTTCTATCAAGAAAAGAACTGTGACTTGTTCCCAAAGGTACGCAATTCGGCTCTCTATTTGAACAGTTGTAAAGCTGCGCTAACCATACTGATCGGATCGGACATGATATTGTCTCGTTGCATGACCGTGTGCAGAGATTTTCTTATTTTTTTGTTAAAAAAAAAAAGGCGTACCTATTTATATTTAGGCTGCGATCCGCGCCATATAATATGACGTCACGTGGGATATACCAACCTCGTTTTTTAGTTCCTCTCGTCATGGTACCCCAGAAATCAGAATAGAACTATATTAAACGCTCTCTAACGTTCTCTATAAGAAAGGCATATCGAATCAATGCAGAAAAATATACTTGCATAGTTTAGGGTAAAAAATATACATGCATAGTATTTTACTTATAATTAAAATCTCAGTTTTGAATTAAACGTCCCGGACGTGTTCAACACAAACAGTTTTTATCGCTACCTTTCTTTTGGAGCTAAACCTATTAAATAAATAATGGACCTAGAACTAGAATGCTACCTGCTTAGGACATGATTCTTTCGTAATACGAAAAACTACTTATCTTAGTTTGAAAAAAAAAAAAAACACCTATTCGGCGTCAATGCAAACACTAAGCCGCTGGGTGAACAACAAGGTTACTGCTAAATTCTCGGACCAGATCTCTCGCTGGTACCAGCGTCAACCAGATCCGCTAAACCGTCTGCTGGTCTATTAACAGCGCTATTTTAGCTAATTTCCGTTACTGAAATGTGTTACGCGCTGATGGAACCTTTTTGGCCAGGAGCCATTCTTGATCAATATGATCCATAAAACTTAAGTTGTTATAATATCTATACTTATGTTTACATCTCGTATGCATTAATCATACCTATTTAACTAATGATTTATTTTAGTTACTTTATTAACTAAACTATTGATTTAAAACAATCATATAACCTATTGATTTTAAATAATCATCACCTTATTCTGTTTTATCAGATCTGCTGAATAACAAAATAACGCGTTCCTGAAACCTGTACTCGTAACTCTCAAAGTCTACTAAGTGCTATTTAATAATCTCGAGTGACGAAACACGAAGTATAATTAATGATTAAACGAACTTACCTGTATGTGAAGTTCTATCATAATTATACGAGTGTTTCGTCCGAAGAGATTATTAACACCCAACCCTCCCTAATCCCATCATAAGGTTTCAGGAACCGATCTCAGGAACAGAATATCTGAACTTAATGACGTACAGATCGGTACCAGGCCGGAGCTAGGGCAACAGAACTACCCTCAGAGAAAAATATAAAATTTAATAGAGGGAAAATTTTTAAGTACCCTCTCAAATAAGTGCAAATGTGGTGGTGCCTATGTTGCGTACTACTAAGTGCTATTTAATAATCTCTTCGGACGAAACACTCGTATAATTATGATAGAACTTCACATACAGGTAAGTTCGTTTAATCATTAATTATTTTCTATTCTATTCTCTTCTAAATACTGAAATCTAAGCAATTTACCCATGAAATTGAACAACTTCCCCCAAGGAACATAGGTCAAAATATGAAAAAATAATGACCTCCCATACAAATGGTGCAGCTCGAATATTTTTTTTTTTCATATTTCGAATATTGACCAATGTTGCTTGGGAAAAGTTGTTCGTTCAGTTTCTTGGGTAGGTTTGTATGTATCCTAAAAGCTCAGCAATTTTTTATGTATTATTATATGTATTAGGACAAACACTACGTCTGTGTAAGGAGTTAAGGTTTTAAGATTATAGCACTCATGGCTCTCTGAAATACTTTTCGTAATCAAGTGCTAAAGTAACTAATCAATTTACACGAGTCCATTGCACGTTGCGCATACTAAAATGTGGAGGTAATTAAGTGACGAGCTCTACAATGATCATGACCATAAAAACCAAGCGATAGCGGTCACCTCTAGCAACAATCATTTATAAGTCCCCAATCTGGATTTTACCAGTTTGCAGATAAAATTGAGGTCGACTTATATGTGCCTCTAAATGAGCTTCTAATAATGGTTACTGTTACTGGTTACATATAAACTAAAAGGCGATTAACGAGTTTAAGCAATCAAATTCTATTTAAATGTAGCGGTTGGAATAAACACAAACACCGAAAAAATTGTTACGCTAAGTGCTTGGACGATCTATAGGATATAAAAAAAGTGCTTGAAGATGTACCTATTGTAAATAAAATTTGTTTTGAAAAAAAGAATCCGATGGAAATCAATTTGCCACCGAAGAAATTGGCTTAATAAAAATTTCAGTTGTTTGTTTAGCAAAGAATTGTTTCTATGATTTTATATGACCATTATTGAATTATTACATATTATTGAATACAATAATCACTGTTAAATAAAAGCTGGTTTCATAAACATGAAAATTTCAAAACGTAATTTGCTTATCTATTATAATAATATTAACTAACATGACTAACATGCTATATTTATTAGATTGTATAGATATCTATGTGTCGCCTTGATATTGGCAGTCAGGAAGTAAAAAAAAATACTGCTTTAAAATGTGATATTACTTTTGTTTCAGTAACCACCTACAATCTTAAATCACTCGAGTCCTGCATGATTTTCAAAGTCATATCCGTATATGGATCAGTCTGTATGACTAGTTCTCACTAGATATTATTTTATTACAATGATAAGGTTTATGTTGCTCACTGGAAGTTCAAAGACTCGTGCAAATTATAGATTGTAGGTATCTACACAGAAATGATATGACTGTGGATAAATATTTCTTGTGAAATAGGCTAAGCTATATTGTAAATACAACAAAGTTAAATACACTAGAAGAATTAGTTTCGAAGCATCTAAACCAGTCTTTTCAAAACTGTGGTGAGGGAGGATTTTAGTTAAGCTCTGAAAACTGCCCTAGCTTGAAATTTTATAAAGAACTTGGAGACAAAGTCAACATTTTATACGGGACGGAACCAGAAACTGATAGGGGTTGCTCAGTCAACGAAACTGAACAACATCTTCCAGGAAATTATTTCAGGAAATGAAACAAAAAAAGGCTTTTTCGTACAAATTGTCAGAACGAGGAGGTAATTTTGTATGGAAAGGCAAAAAAAAATATTATTTCCTCACAGAATTTTCTTGTGAAAGTTGTTCAGTTTCAATGACTGAGCAACCCCTATTAGAGGGAAATCCGCTCTTACGAAAGACGTTAAATGACAACTCCCGTTGGAGTCAAAAGTTCTTTACAGACAACCGCTATTATTGTGTTTAGTATGAACAGATGAACAAAATGAGACCGGTTGTCGCATTTTAAATTTTGAGGGGGGAAGGAGGGCGTCATAATCTTTTTGTATGGATATTCTGTTACTTTTGTTTTGAGAAACCAATCGAGTGGGGTACCAAATAAAAGGTCTCTACGAGCTGATTTCAAAAATATACCATACTTGTGTTTACTGAGAAAGAAATACCAAACGTTCAGCAAACCTTAAGGCGCCGAAACCGACAGTGACTTCAAGACACTGTGCTAGAATAGCATCACCCCATAGCCCAGTGTCACACAGAGGAAGCATGATACAATGTACAAGCCCTTTATCTTTATCACGCAGACAGTGGGTGATAAATTTCGACGAGACAAGGTTGTTGTTTATCTCGCGATATTATGATAAGCCGCGATACGCAATCTATCCGTCTGGCCAGGTATGACACACAGACGCGAACTCAAGTACATAGTAGATACGCGATAAAAAAAGTACTACGTACAGATATTATGCGCATAATAATCGCAATAATCGCATATCAGCTTTCTAATTATAGAAATATGTATAAAGACTATAAAGGGTGAACAGCTTTCCACCTGATAGGTGAAGCTTAGTTAACGAAACTGAATCACTTTCAAAATTCTTTTAGAGAAAAAAAAATACTTTTCCGTAAAACGATCACCTCGATTAGGCAATTTATAAGTCAAATTTTTCTTCTAAGTCCAGACGGCCGAACGGATTTTGATATTTGGCAGGATGATAGATGGGATGCTGGAGACGGACATATTCTGTTTTTACCACGGGAAAACTGTAGCTAAGCAATGCAAAGCTAGTGTTTGACATAAATGAGACCAAATAAGAAATCCCGAAGTACTTGCAGATTAGTACCTAAAGTGCAGAAGCGCTAGGCCTGCTTAATAAATATTTAGTAAACACTTACGTTATACAACGGTGGTGCAGCTAACTGGGATGTTAGCTCATGAAGTCGTGCCCTCACCGCTTCCTCTTCAGGAGTTAAAGCTGCTCCAACGCGACCCATCATCTCACGGCGACCGATAACCTAAGGACAAATTAAACAGGTTTTGATAAGAGTACGTGAACAGTCTTTGATACTTTGACATCTTTGTCATCAAAGCGGGAATCAAATTATGTAAAAAAGGAAATGAGTCGTCCTTAGTGTGCTGCCCTGAGAGACATCAAAATAATAATAACAACCGCATGAGACGGTGAGGAACGTTTTTTTTAAGCTTCTGTATAAATGTGTACAACTTTAGTAATCTTTCTAGACCTATTTATTTATTTAACAATTTATTGTACACACTAAAGAACATAAAATACAAACAAAAAAGAAACAAGACACAACAGGCACTGCTTATTTATAAAGAATTTTCTTACAGCAGACCTACAGAAGTGAGATTTGATGAAGAGAAGCGGATATAACGTGCACAATATTAAGACCTAGCGAAAGCTTTTGATACATCCAATAAAAAAACGAAATTGGTAGGCTTAGGCTTAGCATTATCAGACGCACATAGATAGGGCTACCATTACCGAACATTTGGGTAATCTTACATTTGTGCGAGGGCAAAATACGTTACGCGAGCGAAGCGAGCGCGACTTTTCAGGAAAATTTTATCAACGTAACACGAGGGAGGCGAGCACAACAATCCACGAAAATCGAATCAATATGTAAAGCGGGCGGGAATTTTCAGGAAATTTTAATCTACGTAACACGAGCGACGCAAGAGCAACATTTTAAATTCAAATAGATCCGGTACGTAAGCGAAGCGAGCAAGACATTTCACGAAAATTGAATCCGGGTAAAACTAGGACAAATCCAGGAGAACCAGTACAAATCCAGGACGCACACACAGTCTGAATTGGAAAAAACAAGCCGGTGTATGAAGAATAAATAATGCGCCAGCGATGAAATAAATTGTTCCAACTTTGGTAGGTATAGCTCAGGGCAGTATACTAGGACCGACTTTCTTCCTGGTTAACATTTTTTTTCTAGGGATAAAGTACCTGCAACAGGGTGTATCTCGGCGCCGCCAGCCTGGTCGCGAGCTGTGCTAGGCGCGCGGTGCACGATGCAGCCAATTACCAAGTCATTCGTCATTGTCAGATAATATAACTCACAAAAGAAGTAAAGGCGTGCCCCAGGGTAGTATACTAGGACCGACTCTCTTCCTAGTTTACAACAATGGTGATTTTTCTTTTACCTGCAGCAGGGTGTGCCTCAGCGCCGCCAGCCTGGCCGCGAGCTGTGCTAGACGCGCGGTGCAGGACGCGCGGCGCGTGCGGATGGAAGCGAGGTCGTCGTTCGCTTGTTTCAGCCAATTTGCTTGCAGATTCGCTTCTTCGGATTGGCAGCGGGCGCGGAACTTTAGCTAAGGAAAGGTAAATTATGTTGAAACGTCAAAGTACGGAGTATTTTTTATTTTTTGGCACAATTGTGAACCAAATTGGATTATAAGTCAGTTAGATTTAAATCTTAGTGACATACATAATAGGAGATCTGTTTTTTTTATACACCTCATTGACATACACGCAATACAACAATGTACTTTTATTACTTTATACCTTGCTGATCTCATAAGAACAAGTGCAGAACAAATAATGTAATAATAATGATTTAAATTGTTTACCTCACTGAAGCCAATCATTGGCACTGGTATATAGTTTTCAGGGTCCGGGTTGTCAGCTTGAGCTTGCTTCCATAATCGCAGATCCATACCTGTAAATACAATAAAAAAATCTTATCAAAAGCAGCCTTATTTCTTACAATATGTGCAAGACAAAATCATTGATCTAAGAAGGAGTCTCTGAACTTCCCTTGACAACTGCCTAGACGAGGTTCGAACTCCAAACCTCAGTGAGTAAACGCCCAGTCTGATAGTCGCAATATTTCTGATTATTTTCTGGTTTCCTATTTTGTTTGCACTATTTACGAAACGAGTCCTGATCGGCCGCGCGTTTATAGCTCTTCTATTGAGTCCATGGGTGACGGTGACCATGATCACTTGCTACCAGGTAAGAAGTGACCCATTTGCTTATTTGCCTCTTACTTTTTAAATAAACAGCAAATCGGTAGACGTAGTGTAGGACGTCCTATAAAAGGTGGGGTGATGATGTTCGTAAGAAATCGGGCAAAAGATGAGAACGGCTGAAGATCGACCAACAGTGAACTGATGTAGGCTGACGATGATGATGATATTGAATAAAACGCTACCAGGTGGCGGGTGCAGCTTGTACTGTGCCAGCACGTGCGGCGCGGGCCGGGTGACGGCGGTGACGGCCGGGCAGCCCGCGCCTTGTAGCGCCATGCGGGCGTTGCCTTGGCTGAGAAATGCTGCTAGCTCGGTAGCTGGCACGTGGGAATTGTTGGCGCCTTTGTCTACCACGTAGATGACCAACTGTAAAAGAAGAAAATTGAGATATGGATGAGTTAGCCGCTTCTTTTGAAAGTACTGCTTGGCTTGCGACCACCACCACCGAAGTCCGCCGCTAAGCAACTAGCTGGCTTGAAAATCGTTACCTGTAAGGTTTTTAGGCGAGTCCACTTTATCGTTAACTCTTTTTCATTCACCTCTAGTCCAGACTAGACTCAATTCTCACCTGAAGTAACAGCTTTTTTATATTTATTATTTTATTTTTTACTTATTTCAATTGTTTACCTGGCTTTTGTTCTCCGACACAGCTTTAATTGAATCAATTTTGACTTCCAAGTTTGGTTTGTTTCCTAGCAGTCCCATTATTGATGTAATCATGCCTTGCTGATTGGTTCTGAAATAAACAATGAGATTTGATTTACACAACTGCTACCTAAATGACGAAAGCTAGCCCAACAAATTAAATACCTAATTATTTAGCTGAAAATACAGATACGATCATGAAGTAATACTACGTAGTACCTGTGCTACGTTCAAATACGATTGAAGTAAAAGTTCACAAGTTTGTAAAAGTTTGTTCACAAATTAATAATTTTGAATTTGCTAACTTTGCTGTTGATACAAATATAAAAATTACCGATAATTTTCAGGTTGCAAAGCGGTTCTTTTTTTTTCTTATGAGGACATCACAATCTCAACCATAAACAGTCACACAAAAATCTCACTAGACAAGGCAGCTGTTTACTTACTTGATCTCCTGCTCGGGCTTGTTGAACAGCATGGCGACATGGCCGTCCTTGTCCTCTCGCCCTCCCAGCCGCGAGTATCCGACGGCTTTGAACCGGCAGAGGGGATTCTGCTCGTTTAGCTCTAGAGGTGGAGCGTTCGCGCTGTAATAGGCTTTACCTGGAAATAGGTAATATACAGCTTTATATACAGAGTATAAAAATATAGACACCCTAAGGCTGCTTACAGACGAGCGACAACACGTCAGCGACCGCCCGCGACAGCAATCGCGCGCGGTCGCGGGCGGTCGCTGGCGTGTTGTCGATGACGTGATTACGTGTGTGTGATTTCTGTAACAACCTCCATCCATGCTCTGTTTTTAGGTGCTGTCGCTCGTCTGTACGACCTCAGAATTGATTTGATCACACGATCATGCTGATCCAAGCCATTGCTCTTACCAACTGAGCAAGCTATCGTGTGTTCATACTATTTGGTGAAATTTCTGTTCAGAAAGGGATTAGACAGACAGCTAGGCATCTTAATTTTAAGGGGAATTTCAGAGTGGATTATGTATTGCTGTAGTGACAGATTGTCCACCCATCGCTTTTATACAAAACCTTCACTTAGAATACATACATTCTATTTTTTTTTTTATTTCCAGTCTAGTATAAAAAAAACTGTCAAACTGTTAAAGATCTTACCAGCGCCCCACTGAGCTTAAAGCAGATTCCACTTGGCCAGCACTTGGTCATTCTCGTCTTCAAACACGCAGCAGTTGAATACGGCCGCCACTAGGGTTTCATAATCAAATCATGGACCCTCAATCATAGACCCCAGGGTTTTTCAGGTTCAATAGGCAGTTAAAGATCTTACCAGTGCCCCATTGAGCTTGAAGCAGGTTCCACTTGGCCAACACTTGGTCTCTCTCGTCTCCAAACACGCAGCAGTTGAATACGGCCGCCACTAGGGCTTCTTGGGCAGAAGATGGGCCCTGTTGCTGTTGTTGCTGCTGAACATGAAAAGAAAATATTTGGAATTCTAAGCAAGTTGAGTGTAGATGAGTTGGGAAAATAATATTATATTATTTAATGTCAATCACTTTTAATTCCTGTTCTAATAATAATTTTATTCGCAGAATGTCCCTATCTGATGTATCTATCGCAAAATGACCCTTTCGCAAAATGCCTCTTTTTAGATAGATGTAGTTCAAAAATGGACATTATTTGAAAGGGACATTTTGCAACAATACAAAAAAAGTTATGTCGCTTTTTAGTGGTAAAAGAATGTTCAGAATTGGATCTGAAGGTTTTGGGTTTAGGTATTCATTACAAATATTCTGTAAAAAAGCCTGTTCATTAATCTAGTAGGAGTTATTATTTATATTACCTGCTGTTGTTGTGGTTGCCCAAATACATTTGTTGTGCCTGTGCCAAATCCCCCAAATCCGGTAGTCGCCGGTTTCTGTCCAAAATTATTGCCGAAGTTAGAGCCAGTACCGAAAGTGGATCCGCCGCCGAATGTATTGGCACCTAACGTGTTAGCGCCAAATGTGGGCGCGGCACTGCCAAAAGTTGATGTGCCGGCGCCAAAACCCGTGCCAGTGCCAAAGGTGTTGGTCCCAAAACCTCCTGTAGTGCCAAACCCTGAAAATATATTTTTTCTCAATTTGTTTCTTCCCATCTCATCCTGGAATAGGACATAGGCTACTTTTCATTACAGGAAAACCTTAATTTTCAATAGAAAACTCATCTAACATGTTGACTGTGCAACTGAAAATGAGTCATTGAGCCCACACGAACTTACGTCATTTATTCATATTGGCTAGGCACATTAGAAATTTAGAGAACACCGTTCGTAATATCTGTCCAGGATCCATATGACAATTTCAGTTTTTTAGTCTTTACATGCAAGGCAAAATTGAATTTTGATATCAGACATGCAAAATTTTACAGGCCTACCTATATTTTTGTGTGGAAGTGTGCCCCATATGTGGTGCATGCACGTATCAGTACTACCTGGAAGTGCCCAGTGAACGTGTGAAGCTGAGGGTAGAAAGCTATTTCCTTCTTATTGTCCTTTCTAAGGCCTTTGCTTTCACATCAATGTCAATGTGTGGTCAATAGATGTAAAGTTTTTTGTGAAAATGACTAATTTTTTAATTAAGTTTGCTTTAGGTTAATAGTTATATTTTGTTGTTGATTGCTTTGCTTTACTAGTTTGTAATTAAGAATTTAATTTTATTTTATTTTACCTGTTATGTTTTACATCGTAAATATATAAATAAACAATAAACAACATCACAACTGTGGAACAGGGATTGTTTAAATATTTCCTTACCGGTAGCTGGTTTAGCAGCATTGGCTCCGAAACCAGCCCCACCAAACAAGGAGGGTGTGGTTGTCGAAGGGTTTGTGCCGATTCCTCCAAATGGAGTAGCTGCAACAAAATAAATGATCAGATGATCAATAAGTATGGGCATTGTTGCATTGCATTATTGAATTAGATATCAGAAATCGTTCCAGCATATCACTATTAACTGCTTTCTTAAAATCTACAACACTGGAGTACCTATTTTGCAAAAGACATTGATCTTCTGGAGAGTGTGCAGAGAAAGGCCACCAAGATGCCTTTTCAGTTAAGGAAAAAAGACCTATGAACAGAGGCTGGAAATTCTTAAGTTACCAACCCTCAAAGACCGGAGGAAACATGGGGATCTCAGAGGTGTACAAAATCCTATCTGGAAAATATTATTGCCCAGGTCTACAAGATATTCTAAATAAGAGCACTGTACATAGAAGTAGGCATAAGAATAATGCACAACTTGCAAGGACAAGATCCGATACAAATGTTGGCTACCACACCCTCAACAACAGAGTCATTAATACTTGGAACAGTCTCCCTCAAGAAATCGTCAATGCTCCCTCCACAAATACTTTTAAAAATAGACTTGACAAGTGGTTAATTAATAACAAAATTTTAAAAATGAACAATAAAATACAATGGCCTCAATTCACGCCGTCCAGTTACTAATTCTAATTCTTAGTAGCGCTGTCACTTTCTTAACTTTGACATAAGAACAGGATAGCAAACAAATACGTGAGTTTGACATTTCTTATCTGACATAAGACTGCTTAAATTAATTAAAATTAGTGAGCACGCTCTATGGTCATTCCTTATTTAAAGCGCCGTACGTCAAATTAAGAATGTCAAAGTCACGTGTTTGTTTGCTATCCTGTTCTTATGTCAAATTTAAGAAAGTGACAGCGCTACTAAGAATTAGAATTAGTAATAGTGCGTCCTGAATTAACACCAATGTGAAGGACTTTTAAGTGACTCATAAATAATGGACTTTCATCAAATATTAGCGCACACACCAGCTACGGATATAGCCACATCAGCAATTCTGCTGCTCGGCTAATATTAAATAATAATAAATAATATAATCTTGCATGTCACATAGATAAAACTATGTTAATTAACAACTAGGAAGAGTCTATAATGCAGGTTACAAGTTTAATAAGAACAAAATCTTTATGAAATTAAATATTAGATAAATAATAAATATTAGATATAATAAATATATTATATTTAATAAAAATAATAAATATAATAATAAATATTAGAGAAGGGAACTTTTATCACACTTTTATTGGTAATTAATTCTTCCTAATTTTATTATATTAGCCATTAAACCAGTTTGCTTGGGTGTCTATCATACAGACCTGAGCTTGTAGTAGTCGAACCAAAACCTCCAAAACCCGAAGATGTGGTGTTAGTTCCAAACCCAAAGCCTGACGTTGCAGTTGACACGGTGCTCGTGCCCCCAAATGAAAAATTTGCTGTAAATAATTTGAAATAAAAAGCAAACATTTATTTGTTTATTGCCCAAGGTTTTCTACCCATGCTTCAACTTTCCTCACAGAACTAAAGTTGATTTATGAAAAAGGATTGGTCTTTGCACAGCAATCATTTATTCAACTAACAATTGAAAGGAAATTTAGGCATTTCTCTGTAAACACACACATAACCTAAAAATTTAATTACACTTACGTTTAGCAGCCGCTCCAAAACTGGAATTTGGAGCAGCGGTGTTGGAACCAAAAGAAAACGACATTGTAGAGCACTATAACATTAATTTTTCTACAAAAATTGTATCGCCGTTTCTGATTTTAGAGAAAACCGCGTCTTCGCGGCAGTTGGGTTGGGTTACGGCGTAGGGTTACGGTAAGCAATGTACTCTATGTCACAGATTACCTAGTATATATGTCCTACGGACAGATGGGAAACAGCGCTTTAAGCGCTCTAGCGTTAGTAACGGCCAAGATGGCGGCTGTATGCAACCCAGTGCTGTGTCACTTCTACCGGTATAGTCGATAAACAGTATAATCGATGATCGTTTTAAACAATAATCGATGGTCGATTTAAAAAATAAAAATACATCCCTAGTTTTCCTAGTTCTTTTTTTTTTTTTTAGATGATAACAAATAAAACAAACTTATTAAAAAAATAGCAATTATATTAATGTCACAAATTACAAAAAGTAATAACAATACCAATAATAAATACAATCACTCAGTGACTCTTGTTTGCATACACCTGCCGCAGTGTTGATTTTCTTCCACCTTCTTCCTTTACGGGAACCTGTAAATAATAGGTTTTCTTAATATTGAAATAAATAAGGGAAATAGGTGTAGCAAGGGAACCGTGGCTGGCTATTGACTGATGATTGATTATATTAATTCAAATTATTAAGAATTAGAGGTAGAAGCAAGAATAAAGAAGTGGCGTGAGAAATTATAAAAAATGAGTGCTAAATGAACATACCCGGCCCTCAATCATGTATCCAGCGATGATGATAGATGTCAGTTGGCAGAGCAGTTGGTGAGCAGTGCTCACTGAGCAACATCAGGATACCGGCGAAACCGGGCGAGATGTCTAAGTGGTTGACCTGGAAAATGTACAAAACTATAATAAAGAAAAATCAAGATGAAGCTATGAATGAAAAATGTTATCACGGTAAAACAAATATTTTTCGTCAGAGAGTCAAGTTCAGGGTGGAGTGTAGGAGTTGGAGTATACGCTGGAAGCAGTAAACAAAAAGGAAAGCCATTTGATGAATAATAAATTAGGTATTAGGTATACAACTCACATATTTCCACTGGGTTTGTAGGTTCTCCAGCACGAATTTCTTCTTCTGTGAATAGGGTTGGAACTGCAATATAGAGTCGTCTGCAATTGCAAGTGACAAAACGATTTTCAAAGTGGAGTTCACAAATCAATTTTGAGCAATGACCTCTTTTGTCTCTAGGAAATTTTAATCTTTGTATTTCTGCTGCCTTTGTATCATATCAACCCATAACTTATAGAGATGGTCAGCCTTTGGAAAAACATAAAGTTTCGAGATTGGCGAATAGGACGCACAATCAGGGAGAAAGCAGTTTCTTTTTTGTGTGTACATGGCCTGAAATGTTAAGGAAGTTGTAGGTTACGAAGTTTTTTCCAGATTAATGAGATTTAAGTATTAATACGTACCGTAATAAGACCAGATGGAACAAAATATGTTCGTAATTATTTGAACGGCAAGCGTTCTGGTGACCGTTGTTAGCCGTTGGCTAAATTCGTTGGCCTAGACAAATCCCCTTGCCCCGAGTAGGGTTCCTTAATAAATGC
Source organism: Scrobipalpa atriplicella (assembly GCA_029255725.1). Classification (NCBI taxonomy): domain Eukaryota; kingdom Metazoa; phylum Arthropoda; class Insecta; order Lepidoptera; family Gelechiidae; genus Scrobipalpa; species Scrobipalpa atriplicella. Next base: position 40,494 of record JARACY010000655.1, read on the forward strand.
ACTGAAAATAAATTCACGAAAGAACAAATAAAATGAATAGTAATAATATAAGTAAAGATATAGCAAGAAATATAATTTTTTTCACTGTGCACCTTTGAATTGAAACAAGTCATACAGAAAAAACATGGCGGATGGATGGCGTTGGCGGTCCTTTTTTTTTTTTACAATTCTCCCATTTGGGAAGGCGAAGAGCGTAAGCCCATGCAGCCTAGTCTTCAGAGTGTATCAACATTTCGGATACACTAAATATCAGATAAAAATATTCGGATACACAAAATCACGTACAAAAACGTACTTCTGGAAGGCAAACCTCGCAATTTTTTTTTGGATTCGCTTGTTACCATAATGTCAGTCTTCGATTTTGACAGGTTCTATACGACGCGGGCCGTTCTTTGACAGTTTCCAACGGCTGCTCTATGTACTGGAGTGCGTTCACGCATGCACCTAGGGGAAACCGTTAGAGCGACTTTTAATCTGACAGCTCGCGTAAACCCCCGTTCATGCTCGCACTTGCACCTGTCAGGATGAAATTTCCCCTGACAGGCGCTTCAAAACGGGGCTTTATCAACTGTCAAAGTGAAAAGTTCCCCTAACCTTGCGCTAACCGTGCGCCCGTGAACGTACCCCAGGAGTACCGTCATATCACAACACACAGAGAAGAGTAATAAACAAATACCTACCTATACAGTTACTTTTTTTTTGTGGCTGATTGATTGATTGACAGTGACAGCTTAGCAGATTGACAGAGGTGCGTTCAGAGCCGCTCCGCTTGATCGAAACTAGGACCAATTTAACCTGGTTAAAAATTATCCTGCCCGTTCAGAACGTAGTGTATTTATATTATCTTTGCCGTTCAGAGGCGCCTGTCAGATGAGACTAGGCGAATTTTTATCCTGCCCGTGCGACCCGCTATCCCGCTAAGATGAATATCGTATAGTGAAACGAAACACAAAAAAGTAGAAATTAAAAAGTAGCAACAACATCGTCGTGTTATTTGTATTTATATTTAATTGATCAATCATCAATATTCTAATCAATGATAGTCTCTATTTCTCAGCTCTATCAATCTATTGTTTGATTGTTTTTTTTTCTGCTTTTGATAGTAATGTACCTAATGAATGTAAATTAAATTTCTACATCTACAAAATTCTTATCATGCAAACCAATAAAAACTGCAAAGTTCATCGATAAACTATTTTTATTGCATATAACATTCACATTCCTCAATCACTAACAACATCGAATGCATTGGAACTAGTTTCACGGTGGCGACATCACAGATAGAGAACATTCCAGACTTGAGGAAAATAAATGCTTACATCATTAATTTTACTTTACTTTACCCAAATAGTATACGATTAAAGAACACACATATAACAGCAAATTGAGATAAATTATTATGCAATAAACAAATATCGGAGAATGGTCATCGCCTCCCAGAGAACCCGTTATTTCTTTCCTCCAGGAGGCTGTAGGGGTTCGCCTTTTTCTTTTCCGCGAAGTTTTATTCCAATTGCCCTTTCGATCTTGCCAAGAACAATGTTGTTTGGAATTCCACGTCCGGCTTCGTAATCATTGACAATCTGTGGTTTCTCGCATATTTTTGTAGCCAAATCCTTCTGGCTCATTCCTTTAGCCTGTCGACCTTGCATGATAAGCTTTCCTAAATCCAGAGGTATCTTGTCATGCTTTAGTTCTTCAGTCTCTCTATCAAGTTTGGCCGTATTTTTAGTCGTCACATGCTGCTTGTTGGTTCCCGCACCATATTTTTGTTGAGTGTCAACTGGTATGCCTTGACGGCGAGCTTGGTTCACTGCTTGTTCTGTCTTCAAAGCTGATGCCTTTGGTGGCTTCTTGCGAAGAATAGTGACTGTATCCCAGTCCGACATATTTGTGCGGCAGTAAGGTAAATAAACTGGGTTAAAATTACTGGATTGAGCTGCACCAAAATTTTCTTTCGTGCGTGGTGCACGCGTGTATCACGAAAATACGGTGAGTGAATGAATGAATGAATGGTTTGCCGGTCGATGTGACGAAATGGACGAAATGAAATACCATGAATGAAAACGGGCGGCGCCAAAAATATGTTTTACTCGCTCTGATATTTGAAAAATTCAGTAAACTGTCTTGCTCTTACGTAATCAATCTCATTCATCAAAATGTCATCATACCGGAAGTCCTAATTCCACTAACACTTCAAAATAATTGTGCATTATACATTGCTTGTTTAGTAGGCATTAGTTTTTTTTTTTTAATATTTTAATGAACGTACGAATGAAATATCGATCCAAAGAAGCTGATTGATCAATCAATATTGTATTGACATGACATATAGTGATGTGATCTGTGCATTACGGCATGACTTTGATTTCACTCACATTTGACATGTGTTTGTTTTGGTTTTATTTCACGTGTTATAAAATAAATTAAACACTTTAATTTTCATCATTATTTGCATAATAACTCAAATAAAGTGAAGTATATTTATTATTTAGAAGCTCATCTAAATAATATCAAGTATCTTGTAGGTTAGTAAGTAATTATAGTAAGTAATTATAAATCATGGATATTGAAGAGCACTCAGATTCTGAAGAAGAAATTCTAGTTTATGCTGAATTCAACGAAGGTGTAGATGTGGATCAGTACCGTAGTATACATGTACTAGGCATTGATGGCAAAAATCCTATTATTCAGGCAGATGACTCCTTTTTCACAGGTACCTACATAACTATCTATCTACATAACTATCTAGTATATTATATTACTTCATGATACTATCTTGTATAGTGTAGTATAATAAATACCTATTATTTTTATTGTGCCCATTCCACAACTTGTTTATAATTTTTAGGAAAATTCGCATATTCATTAGGAACATACATGTTTTTTGAAGAGGACCCAAACCCACAATCTGCTGACCAACTGTTTGATAAACTTCCAGAAAAAAGTTTGAAGTATTTGTGCAAAACTAACAAGTTGCTAAATATGGAACATGCTTATGTTATGCCACTAGCTAAAAAAGGTATGTAATTAAACTAAAAATCTTATTTTTAAACAAATAACTTTGTTAGAATTAAAACTAAAAACGAGTTATTAATGAATAAAAAATATAGGTACATGCATAGGTACATGATTTGATCACATAATTATTAAATCTATTTTGTTACAGAACAAATTGTGAAAACCGAGGCTGAAGAGTCCAATGAGGCATCTATAAAACCAGTTAAATTTACATCGGTAGAAGATGCATTAAAAAAATTCAAAGAAACATTAATGACCCCAACTCCTGAAACAGTAGTAGTACCTATGACCATAACTCAAGAAACAGAAACCCAACCTCAGATAATCATACCTGATACAGTACTACCAGATGAAGCCATGGATAGAATGGAAACATAATGCCAACTGCAAGTAATAATGGGTAAGAAAGAATATTATTTGTAAATTATCATTACAATTCTTTAAAAATACAAGGGTGGCCAAATAAGAAGTAGGTACACAATTTATATTCGCATTAAACTAAAATAGCGCTGTATTTTTAAGTTGTTTCGTATCAAGTTATGTTATGTTCTATAGAAACGTTAAATTTGGAAGAGTGTTTGGCTCAAGAAACATTTTTAAATCATCAAAAAAGTTAAACTTTAAAAAATAAGAAAAGTCTTGTTTGCGACCATTTTTCTCTAGAGATTACTTATCTTTTGACTTTCTTACTTACCTAGCCTTATTTTACATAAGTTATGCAAAATTAACATAATTTAAAGTAAATTAACCTAAGTTAGACTAGGTAAGGTAGCTAAGGGATCCAGAAGGGAGGTGACCTCTACCCAAAAATGGCCGAAATTTTCAAGTTAGACTAGGTAAGGTAGCTGAGGGATTCAGAAGGGAGGTGACCTCTACCCAAAAATGGCCGAAATTTTCAAGTTAGACTAGGTAAGGTAGCTGAGGGATTCAGAAGGGAGGTGACCTCTACCCAAAAATAGCCGAAATTTTCAGTTTTTTTGCAACACGTTTGGTTTGAGTGGATTTTTTTGATAATAATCATAACATGTTTATTGAGTTATAAGGCGGTGTTCACACTGCACCGCTCAACGCGGCGTAGCGCGGAGCGTACGAGCGGTATAGAAGTAAATCGGTTTGTATGGAAATGACGCGGGGTAGGCGATTATCACACTATACGCGCAACGCGGCGTATTGTCTATGGTTCCATTGTTTTCACTCCGCGCGTAAGCGCGGAGCCAGTGTGCCATACCCCGCGGTTTTTCCATACAAACCGATGTACTTACAAAGAACGATACAGCTCCGCCGCTCCTCGCTACGCCGCGTTGCACGTATAGTGTGATAATCGCCATAGTTTACGCGGAAAACAATAGAACCATAGACAATACGCCGCGTTGCGCGTATAGTGTGGTAATCGCCTTTGCATAACAGCCGTTTCTTCACAAGATAACTGATGATGATGACCAACTGCGAAATTCATCGCCGAAAAAAAAACGGCGAGAAAACATTGTAAACTTCTTATTTGGCCACAAACAAATTTAGAGCTAGCGTAATGGGCCCTTTTGGTTTTGGGTAAGGATGACACAAAGTGGTGTGATTGCCTAATTTCAATTATATTTTATTTTTTACTTGTATTTTTAACATGTCTCTCGTTAGTATACCTACATACTGTTCATTGTTGGGCAAAAAACGGAAAAGTTGATATATTCATGATACGATCGGAAATATCGGAATACACTAAAAAATCTTATTTGCGTTGCGGATTGGATACGCCAATCCTTCATTACATTATCTTCTCGTCTTCTATTATTAACTTTGTGTAAGTGGATGGGGATTTCCCTTTTCCCAAATAATGTATCGAATCGACTGTATCTTTTTATTTTTCAACAACGAGAAGTCGAGAACTATAAAACCATTGAGTGGGTATTCCCCGAGATATGAGTATCGGAGTGCGTTCACGGGTGCACGGTTAGGGGAAGATGAGGGGAATTTGTCTATGGTTTTTGACATTTGGCGAACTTTTCTCTTAGTAATAAGGTCGAGAATGGCGCGGTAACCATAGATAATTACCCTCATCTTCCCCTAACCGTGCGCCCGTGAACGCACTCTCGGCGTTTTGTAATTACATTGGTAGCAATTCGTAATAGAAGTCTATACCTGTCATTTTCTGTCATGAGAAAACAGAAAGGGACGGCAATAATTTTAGTCGAGATTTAGTTAAGTTGTGACCTCCACGAATCGATAACAATGCATCCGCGCATTTCGCTGTAACTAAAGTTAATAAAACGATACTTCTTACGAGTATACAGTGACGTCACATCACAGGACATGTTTAGACCCGTCGTCATTACGTCATTATCAGTAGGAACTGAACGGAGCAAGGGAACCACGCCCAGCATCACGTCTCACGTCCAGTTCAGTCAGTTGTTCAGTTGCGTTCCGTACCTTGATTCAGTCACTCGCCGTCACCGCCGCCGCCGTTGTCTATTAGCTAGCTATCGCGTGCATTGTAATCTAATCAGAATTTAGTTGTTTACCATTTACGTCAGTAAATATAAGTACTTAACTGTAGTTTATTTGACGATGTCCACGAAAAATGAATGCGATGACTGTGTCATAAATGGAAATCACAGGTTGGTATTAATAAATGAATTACTTAATAATAATACTAACTGTATTTTAAGGCCTTACTCCGACTACTAATTTCCAAATCATGGGTTGTTGTAATTTGAATAAATTTTATGTATTAATTAAGTTTAAAAAAATATGCATAGTTTTCCAATAGAAACAAGTTTTTAGGCTCAGTTTTTAAATTCTTGAGTATTTCAAGTTCTTGTAAAAAATAAATTTTATATTACTGATAAAACTACTACTTACAAGCAAGGGACGATTTAAGTTATTTATATTATAGCTGTTATAAGAAAAGATGAAGAAGTAAACTTTTATTAAGCTACTTTATCATATTTATGATGAGGTGTAAAAACGGCTTGGAAGATCTAATTCTGTAATAAAATAACGCAAGACGCCCATAACTCTCGTCCATACTCAATAAACTAATCAAATTATACCTATTTGATTTAGCGTTGATAAAAAAATCGGCTTGAGGACATCATGACATGAGCCTAATTTGTTTTAGTAGCGTAGTACCTAACCTACCCTTTTTATATCCTCCTAACATCAGAAATGGTGATTTTGTTACAGGGAGGCAAAGCGCTCGAGATATTATGGTCATACAAATCAAAAGAAATCTCTGGAAGAAGTATTTAAAGAGCTAAACAGAGAGTGTGTGAAAATAAAAAGAAAGGATAGAAAATGCAACAATGATATACTTTATTCCGTACTCGGAGAACTTCTAAAAATAATGCAGAAGCACAATGAATTGTTTCGTAGCATGAAACCAGAGCTGGAATACTTAGGAAGCTACTTTGATGGTTTGCGAGTTGGCCAGCCCACCGAATTTGATCTCAACCTAATCCTTAAACTACCAATAAACTACAATAACATTTTCCTGGACGCATCTAATACGGCTTACGATTGCACCAATATTTTTATGCATTCTGAATTTCGGAGACTGTGTAAGATTCCAGCTATGGCAAAAAATGGATATCATGAGACTCAAATGTGGTGTGACAAAAGATTTCGTTTATCTGTCCAAAAGTTTCGTTCTTGGATGCAAAAAGTAGTGGACACTGCTATGGCAACTCTTCCCGTCGTTGATAACAGAAGACTAATCTGTGTGAAAAACAAACCGTTTCTTCTTGCTACAAAAATGTCCGGTCCAGCTAACACTATTACAATTTACACAGGAAACAGCGATAATAGTCCAATCGATGTGGACCTAGTGCCTACTTTCTCATTTGACCTACTAAAAAAGCCTTTTAATTCAAAAGTGATATTTGATTATATGTTGTCGAATAAAAAGCTTATAAAAAAATACTTCGTGGTTCCAAAACCTTCAGACGACGAATATAGCTGGAGAGTAGCATTCCCGTTTCAAGAGCGCATTTTAATAAATAACAAGAATAATTTGAAAAGCGCTGCTAAACTTCTTAAATTACTACGTGACGTGCAAGATTTTAAACTACTTGCAAGTTATTATATAAAAACTGTATTTCTATGGGAAGTTAAAATGCAAAACGATAATTTCTGGAAACATAACTCGATGTCGTTCCTGGTTTTACATATGCTGGGCAAGTTAAGAGATTGTTTAGCAAAAGGAGAGATAAAAAACTTTTGGTGTCCAGAAGCAAATCTTTTAAAAAATAAAATTAAAATGGAAACGTGTAGAAATTGGAGTAACAGACTGTCTTTTATTATAAGAACTATAGAACAACAAGGAAGGGATAATCCAGAAATTATATTTGAGTTTTTTACCAAAAAAAAGTAGAGCTACTTTTCCCGTCGTGGATATCAGACCGAATTTAAGTTATTTATTGTTGAAGCTAGGTAGGTACCCATTAGTAGTGTTTTTTTTAACATTTTGTATCTTTTTTATATAGGTATAGAAATGTATCTATTGACAAAGTGTAATAAAATAAATAATTTAAGTACTAATAGTGGCATTTACTTTACCCTCAAATTGACCTATCTATATTTAATTTAGGTACATAAGTTTATGTGATTTTTATTAAAGGCGTCATAATATCATCCACATAAAAATTACAAGTTATTGCTAACTGTTATTTTTTAATTAAAATTGTTAATCTGTACCTATACCTAGACATAAGCTAAAGTACTTAGATAAAGTACCTAACCTACATGCATACTTCCCAAACTATATTGTACAAGTTGCAAATATTTAGCAGCGGTCCAGTCCAGAGCAATGTGCCGTTCCCGGGGGAATATTCCCCGGGAATTCCCGGGCACAAAAAATTCTCGCCGCCACTGATCAAATATATTTAATAGAAAACGAAAATATTCTTTTGTAAAATCACGTAAAGTGACGGCGAACGAAGTTATAAGCCTTTAAACTTAATAAAAAAATATAAATATTCTGTAAAAAAATATATTTTGACGGTTTGTTTCTGCTCGTGATTACAAACAATATTCTCCTAAGAACATAGGTCGAAATATGAAAAATAAAAACACATAATATCTTGGGGAATATTTCCAATGTTCCTGGGGAATATAGGGAATTCCAGGGGAATATTCCCAGGAAATTCCCCATTGGGGAACGGCTCATTCTAAATCCCTCCCTACTCTTTATTAACCAAACTTCATTTATTAACGAAATCAAATTCACCCGCCTTATTGCTATCCGGGGGTACGTTCAGAGCCGCTCGATCGATCGAAATTTAACCTGGTTAAAAATTATACTGCCCGTTCAGAGACACCTGTCAGACGAAATTTCGACTAGGTTAATTTTTATCCGGCCCGTTCAGAGGCGCACCGGAAGTGAAGTTTTATCTGACAGCGGCTAAGGTGCACGTTCAGTGCGTCCCACTAGTATAAGATTCGATCGGTATAAATATCGAACTGGGTCGACTGAACGTACTCCAGGGCTGCCTTCTTTTTCAAAATCAAGAGTGCGTTCACGCATGCACCTAGGGGAAACCGTTCGACTTTTAATCTGACAGCTCGTGTAAACCCCCCGTTCATGCACGCACTTGCACCTGTCAGGATGAAACGTAGACAGAGAAAACTATAGACGACGTGATAGCATCTGATTCATTCACACAAGACAAAGAGCAACTTATGCCTATGACGTGTAAAAAAGCGGGACAGAATGATAAGATCTTTTGTTTCACGTCGCGTGCCGGTTTTTTCAATGCTAAGCGCACTACTGCGCTAAACAACTATGACGTTCGTCACAGAGTTTTTGTTTGTCGTCGTTTAAATTTGGAATAAACTTTGATACCTGTTTATAGAGAAAACTACCGTTGTTGTGAAAGATCTGTGATTAACTGTTTTATTATTTTATGCATGAAACATGGGGCGGTGTAGTGTTTTAGAGTGCAAAAGTGATACTGGAAGAAAAGACCCAGACATATCATTTCATTCGTAAGTACTCTCTGTTTTAACATCGTTTAGCCCTTAGTTTTGGCTTCTTCTTGTATAATATAAAGTGCTTTTCAAAGTTCTTTGTACCAAATACACACAAAGTTCATAAACACAGTGTTTTCTAAGAATTAATAAAGCATAACCTATACGTCAATATTGCCAACTTTAGCAAGCGTATTCTCCCACAATCGTGGGTAATGAAGAACTTCTATTTATTACCAAGGTCCGACAGAAATAAAATCTATTTCAGTTTTCTGTAATTTTAAAATGTAAATCAAATATTTATTACCTTCTTTTAATCGATGGCTATCAATAACAACAAAATATTGCCTAGTGAATTTGTTCAGGCACTATATTTTTTTTTACTATTTTCATATGAAATACATGGGTATGTAGGTACATTGCGCCTTTATCCCTTGTGAGGGAGACAGAGCGTATTTGATATTGTTTGTTAACTGTGATCGTAATATAATTTTATTATTTTTCAGCCAAACGAGCCAAAAAGTTGAAGCGGACTAAACAACAACCGGCAGAGGCTCAAAAAATTGAGGGATTTTTTTCAGGAAATGAACATAAATTGATGTTTGATAAGTTTTGCCAAATGCCATTTGTAAACGGAAAACGAACTAAATAATTAACAAATGTTTAAAATGTAAAATAAAAAAAATAACTTATTTACTTGCGTTCTTTAATTATCTACCCAGATGACTGTGTTTTTTTTTATCAGATAAAACACCATAATCCATAGATTGTAGCAAAATGCTAAACGTGGGCAATTTTTTTTCTATGGAGGTCAACACTCGCCTATCAATAGTGCTATATCATGTGGCCACGCTATGCCCTTGTCTATAGTTTTCTCTGTCTACGCCTATTACCTATGCATATGAAAAAAAAAACTGACAATCAATCAAGTTGTCACCTTTTTTTGTTCTTGGCACAAGGTTCTTGGCAAAGGGAAAAGTAACACACGGACGAACTTTGTGACTTACGACCTTTTAGAATAAATCATATTTCAAAAAAAATATTTCTCTGGAAAGAAAGGATAATTCGACAAAGTTACAATGAAAAGTCTCTAAAATAGTGATAAATCTATCCATAAATCAATTAAAAGTTTCATGTTAAAATAGTGAGGTGTCATGGATTTGTATTTGGGTATTTGTGTTTGCCGTGATTGCCAAAATATTTAACGTACGGGGTCTACACATGGGGTCAAATACCAAATAATCAAACACTTATGAGTAGAGTAGGTAATGTAATAAGAGGTTATGTCCGTACTGATTGACAGGTTGAGAGTTGTGAGCAAGGAACATAGGTTGTGAGCTGACAGGAGCCGACCATACCCGCGTTCCGATTCCCTCTCACAACAATATTATCGATTATGGCGCTAAATTGCGTTCCGTTGGTGTTGTCACGCTCGTATCGATATTATCGCCCGTCGCAATCGGAACGAAAATGAGCGCGCCAACGAATTTGACATTGACGTTATAAGCTCACCCTCTATTTTCTCTTTCATATTCTTGCCAAGTTAGATTTAATTCGACTTGGCGGTTATTTTCCTCGTCAATTACTGTAATACGCAGATTTTCTGATTTTTTTTTTTTAGATATTCTTTACTAAACTTCAATTCGAAATAAACAAGCAACAAACACGTGAAACCAATATCCGAGGAAAAACGACAGTTTTGACAGGGCGCTCACAGTGCAAACGCTCCAAGGCGTGGACGGTGTTATCGCAAGATGGCGGACTTTTTAGACGCGACGTTCGTTGGCGCGCTGACGAAAGGTGTTAACAGACGTCCGGACCGGACTGTCAAATTGGTGCGGTCCCGACGTGTGGACGACGGTCCGCCGCACATTATTATTATTATTGACGGGTTAGTGTTGCCACAATGTTATAAAAGTAACATTTTACGTTATTTTTGACCATCTCATACTCTAAAGTCCCGAGATAATGGTAAAACACATAATAAAAATAATAAAACGGAGACCAAAAGGGAGATAAACAAATGTACACAAAAAATAAATCTTTATTTACCACCAGTACAGTTACAAATTAAGTTTTTGTGGTCATAATTATATTTATGTTATTTTTGGCAAAGGGGCCGGGCAACACTAACAGGACATATATACTAGGTAATCTGTGAGCCATAGTTTTTTTACATCCCTATAATTATGTCCAACTACCGTATAAAGGAAAATTGGTACCCCCAAAATTTACCGTTTTGGAAAATTTGGGCGAGCATCCCATGGACTATAAGTTTCGGAATGCTATGTCAGCCCGCTATAATCGATTATAGCGAGTATCGGAATCGGAACGCGCTGCATGTGTGGCCAGTATACTTATTGCGTGTTTGCTTATTCGTCTCCTTTGATGTGCCTTGAAAAACCGACAGAAGTTCGGTAAGCCGTGTTTGTTATTGGCTATATTTGCCAAATAGAAGAATACAGCAATAGATCTGGCAAATATACTCTCCACACATGGAAGTAATTTGTCAAATCCAGCAAATACGCAAACACAAATAGCCATGTGTGTTACCGGCATAAGATGTTTATAGAACATAAATTATGTATGGGCGACTAATCGCTCGACTTGTCGTCCATTTTGTTTACCCACCTATAGAATTGCAATACATTTAAATTAAAACAGCTTCGTGCGACTAATCTTGCGTCAGAACCACAAAGCAAACATACAGTAGAGCTGTTGTAAGCAATGAAGGCTTGCAACAATCAATTCGAGGTTTGACGTCACACGTCTATAGTTCAGTAACTCCACGCTCGGGGGCGCTGCTATCAGTGCGCGACAAGTTCTTATCCGAAGTGCACGCTTCGTTTTTTGGAATAATTTCATATTTATGTGTTCCGCGGTGCAAAATGAAGTGTTGCGTAGTTGGATGTAAAAGCTACAGTAATGATCGAAGATTTGTGGATAGAGACAAAGTATCTTTTCACGCGAAAGTACTTATTTACATTTTTATTTCATTTTCATTCTAGAAAATTCCATGTTGTGGGAAACGCCATCTAGTGTCAGGTAGAAATACTTGTAAGGGAGCCAGTCTACCAGTTACAAATGTCAAAATTGACAGAAAAATTCGATATACATTGCGTAGCTGGTAGTCTTTCTGGTATCATATTGGCCAATTAGCTACGCAATGTATAACCTACTAAAACTTGAGTAGCACAGATCTTTCCATAAAAGTTATTTTTCTCGCAAGTAGATGGTAGTGGCGTCGCCCACCCGCCGCGCACCTCGGACTTCACCCCCGATTAGTGGTCTCACGTCATTCTTTATAGAAATCGTAATAAGGCAGCTCTACTATTGTATCTGCTCTGTGGTCAGAACGCTCATGTCTCGATAGCTAACTAAATACCAAGTCGATTGGCATATACGGGGTGTAAGGGACAGCATCCCGCAAACTTATAGGGGTTGCTCAGTCAACGATACTGAACAACTACCACCAGGATTTTTTTTCAGGAAATGAAAATAAAATAAAAATTCTTCCATGCTGGACTGGGAGTGATAGAAAAACATAGAATGTGCCAGCTGCATCTCCTCCCGGGCATGCTGTAAAAACCAGCTAAGGGATTTGAGGGTTTCAGTGTATTGCAATTTAGGCGATGGGCTGACAACCTTTCACTATAGCAAAACACATGACCATCTGAATTAACCCTCAAAACTTGTCAGACGTGGCGGAATGACCTTTCGGTCGTTTTCGCTCTGCCTACCCCATTAGGGATAAAAGCGTGATTTTATGTATGTATGTATGTATGTATGTATGAAAATAAAAATTTCCTATTTCATACAAAATGACCATATCGAGCAGACAATTTGTATGGAAAAGCAATTTTTTTTTTCATTTCCTGAAAAAAATACCTGGTGATATGTGTTCAGTATCGTTGACTGAGCAACCCCTATCAGTTTGCGGGACGCTGTCCCTTACACCCGGTATAGGGTGTTAATTTAATAGCGTGGCATAACTTAGGGGTTAGGAGCCCATTAGAAAAAAAATCCATGTCAAAAAATCAGAAAACCAAAAGTATTTTTATTTATTATGATTCCAAGAGCTGCGTCTGGCTCTCGGGCTATAACCGAGCCCGCGCGAGTCGCTTTCACTGGTCTATGCGACTCGCGCGACGCGCGGGATTGGTTATAGCGCGAGAGCTAGACGCAGCTCTGGGAATCATTATAAATACCTACCGATTTGAGTTTATTTTTATTTTTTTAATTAGTTTTTTTTTTAATACTTTTTACAGGCTCCTTTTACGTTACTGAAACACCCTCTAAGCTATGGCACGCAATTAAATTAACACCCAGTATTACGCTAAGGCGACTAATCTTGTGACTAGTCGGGCTAACTAGCTGAATTATTATATTGCGGTCTACCCGCCATCTCTAGCAGCTAGCGGTCACATTATACTCAAAAAAGTTTAGGAAGGTAGCTGTGACAGATGCAATTCGACGTTCGCGGAAATGCTCTTAACAGACGCACTAGACGTAACAGGAATTGGACCTAATGGACCCAAAGGTTCCTATAGATTTCACACGCATTTTCTTATGTTTTTCTTCGGGATGGTATTATGTAGCTATCTTCTTAGATTCTACAGAGTATCGCTCGGGCGACTAACCGCGCGACTGGTCGCTGGGCGCTGGTCGCTGGACTAGTCGTCCGACTGGTCGGGCTAACTGGCGGAGTTGTTGTATTGCGGTCTACCCGCCATCTCCAGCAGGTAGCGGTCGGGGTGGTCTAACCAGTCCGCCGGGGATATCTTCACCTAGGGGACAAACAAAAATATGCTTGGACGAAACAACCTCTGGACGCGAAACGCATAGAAAATGTAAGCAAAACTCGTTCAACCAAAATCGGGGGGGGAGGGAGGTAACAGCCGAACAAATACAATAAGTACTGGCTACTTAACATATCTGCTTATATTTTAACCCTTCTAAAAAAATCGGGTTATAGTTAGAGTGAGAGAGTACAGTAGGATGAAATAGAATGAATGGGCAATGCGATTGGCGGAGGCCTCGAGATATAATCCGATTCATTAGAGAATGTCAACATTTTGGTTGGCATGCATTTTAAACTGTGGACTTTGTTACAGGGACGTATAATACAGTCCTGTCATAACGCATTTTATTAATTTTACGGGGAAATAACAAGAAAAAAGTATCAAAATATAACTTAATGATGAAAAGAAATATTGTTGGTTCGAATACTACAAGCTTTGCAAAACAAAACAGCACATTTCACCATTTTTAAAGGTATGTTTCCTCTCCTGAATTTGAAGTCACACTGACGTTGTAGTTTGTTTACTTTGGCTAAATTTCAACGTGTCGGTTTAGAGGGGTAAGGAGTAAAACGTCATCGTTTCGCGTCCAGAGGTTGTTTCGTCCAAGGGAATATGTCACAAGAGGGTACAGGAGAATCATTCAAGGTATGATGAATATGAAACGAGATTTAACTGCCTTCGTGGTCTAGTGGTCTGAGTCTGAACTATAGGCTCCTCATCGTTCACAAAGTTGATATTTGTCAATTTATAACTTTGTGAAATTTTCTCCACTTTTGTTAGAACAACCTGATTGTCTGTAAGAAAAAAGATTCCGTGCCACAGAGGGCACGTTAAGCCGTCGGTCCCGATCGCTGTCTTTAATAGTGGGCGTCACACAAACTATGTCAAAGACCTATTAGCTGTGCTATTAAGCGGTTTAATAACTTTGACACCATTGTTCATGTTCATCGGGTCAATCGACTCGAAACCTACACAACAAGAAGACAATATTAAATGAGTTTGTTTTTAGGGTTCCGTACCCAAAGGGTCAAAACGGGACCCTATTACTGAGACTTCGCTGTCCGTCCGTCCGTCCGTCTGTCTGTCACCAGGCTGTATCTCATGAACCGTGATAGCTAGAGAGTTGAAATCTTCACAGATGGTGTATTTCTGTTGCCGCTATAACAACAAATACTTAAAACTGGCCAAGTGCGAGTCGGACAACAGATATGATTTTGTTGCCATTTTTATAAATGATGGTACGGAACCCTTCGTGCGCGAGTCCGACTAGCACTTGGCCGGTTTTTAAATGTAACTTACAGTCCTCTGTCGCTCCGCCTCCCGCACCTGCCACTTCTTGTGCTCGAGTTGGATCTCGCGCGACGCCTGGTCACCGCAACCCCAAACCTGATAAACAAAAATACAATGTTTTATACTACACCTGTTCGGAAAGTACAGTGGGCAGCAGGTCGAGTTATCCATTTCACATTATCCATAACTGCCTGGTTATACTGTATAGCCAGTATAAATTGGTCCGCCAAAGTGGTAACTCGACCTGCTGCCCACTGTACCTTAGTTCTTACTTAAAAAAGGGGAAGAAAGTACCTACGTAAATCCAAGCGAACATATGTGATCGTGGGAAGTGGAAGAAGGATGGGGAGGCCTTTGCCCAGCAGTGGGACAATATAGGCTAATAGTAATAGTAATTAATATTATAAGTTTTGAGACTTTCGCGGTTGTTCACTGCAATAAGATTGTTATTATGAACGGGATTATTACCACGATTATGTTTATTGTTACCTCGATATTTCGGAGTTGTTTCAAACTCCATGGTCACGAGTACCTAGACTGGCGATGCGAATGTTGACATCTTCTAAGGGAAACCATATCGGTCTACCCTCTTTCGGACGCGAGGACTGCGTTCACTTTGACTTCTACCATTGTCACTCACTAGTTTCTCACGATAGGTAACAATAAACATAATCGTGGTAATAATCCCGTTCATAATAACAATTTTATTGTAATTAAAATTGTTTAGTGTTCTGATGTTATGTGTAACTGTAAGACTATAGTTATATAGTATGTGTTCTGTTCGGATGGATGATGCCAATTTTCTTGACATATCTTATCATGTAAGTGATATTATTCTTAGTTTTAAGGATTTTTAATTATATTTTCCTCATATAGGTGTATGTAGTGTTCTCCCCTCGATAAACAATACTTATATACACGAGTTGGGAATCGCATTTTCTTCCGAGTGATACATAGTGCTTTATACTACACCTATGAGGAAAATATAATTAAAAATCCTTGTGAGATAAAGAATGATATCACTTACATGAGAAGATATCTTAAGAACATTTGAAGTGTCATCATCCATTCGAACAGAACACAAACAAACAAAACACGTATTATATATTATATACACATATCACGTATATTACAGTTACACATAACATCGAAAACACTAAACACTTAATTTACATTAAATAAGTCAAATAAATCAAAGAACGAAAAATAATTCGCGCGGACATGTTGATTTTGCCATATTTTTTACTTGAAAATATAAAAGAGGCAAGTGAAACAAATCACAAACTGCCAAAAAATGTAAGTGGCCTACTGGTGTGTGTGTGTCATTTTGTGGGCTTCGAGATACAAACTTTTTGTTTTTTGGCATCCGCCTGTTTCTAGTCTTGAATTATGAATTTTAAAAAAATAAAGGAGACAAATAGGGGAGAAAGTAAATCCAATATACTTTTGCCGCCCGCATATTTGTTCGCTTGGATTTATGTACTTTCTTCCCTTTTTTCAAGTAAGAACTAATATACTGTCCGAATAGGTGTAGTATAAAGTACTATTAAACACGTAAAATTTACAGGTGAATGTTTTTGTCGTTTGATGTCGGGGTAAAATGAGGTAAAATAGCTTCAGCCAGCCTATCCCTTATCGTAAGGAATAATAGTAGTAAATAGTCGGGTCTAGCTAATACATATATCATTTTTCTTAAACATGCGCGAAAATATTGTCTTTATTTTTGAATAAAGAACACGCGAAGTATCATATTTACGTAGACTGAAAAACCAAAAGAAGAGCGCGCCTGCAATGTTGTATGAAACGGCGTGCTGTTTGAATTTAGAACTCTTTCATCTATCGTACACATTGCGTTCTCGTGGCTGTATAGGCACAGATGCGTTTACCTTTCGGACCAAACTGTAAAATAAAAAATAAAAATTGGCGGAAAAGCGGAGTTCGTTGTTAATTATTTTGTTAATAAATAACATTTTCGTTCAATAATTCTGTGCCTCCAGTGTAAAGGGGTTAAACTCGAGTTTGGCCCAATGATGGATTTTTTAACCACTGTATTTCTTTTTCGAAGCTCTACAACTTGTTTTGACTTTTAGTTTGACACGACTAATAGTTTTGGAGATATCGTTTGTGAAAAAGGATCAATGTTATCAAATTGTTATAATCATTTTGTTCAAAAAGGTTTATATTGACTTTAACATTTAAAGTATGTCACTCCTCAATAATCATTTTGTGAATAATGGTTAAACTCGAGTTTTACAATGGACTTTTGCACATGGTGATTGGTGTAAATAAATAAAACTGTACTTTAATCGTTTTGCACAAACAAAAATATGCTGTGAAAAGTGGATAATGTGGACTTTGATCACTTTTCACAATATTTATCCTACACAATAATTCGTGTAAAAAGGTGAAACTATACTTAAATCGCTATAAATGTCAAGTTAAATCGTTTTTCACGTAATGTTCGTTCGTTTTTTTAAAGTCAAAGTACACTTTGTTCTGTAAACACAAATTATTACAATAATAATTTTGTGGTAAGCGATGAAAGTGCACAGGACGTGCGGGGTGAGGTATTTGCGGGGTGCGGCGCACTAACCAAGTCGAGCGAAAAGAGCGAGAGGAAAAGGTTGCGCGCTATCGCTTTGACGCCGTCCGTCAATTTACGTATTTATGTTGAGTTTAATCGTTTTGCACAAAATTATTTTAAATGATCATTTTGTATTTTCTATAATAAATTAGGGTTTAACTCCGAATGTTGAAATCATCAATACTATGGTAAGTGTAAAAATAAGTATTTATTAGTAATTTTTCAATCTTTCGATAAGTTAATATTGATTGTAAGCAAGCAGTGACGGGCAGAATTTAATTTAATAGTTAGAAAGTTTTCATATCTAAATTTATCTTTATTTTTTATAGAGGAAGATCAGCAACCTATATCAGTTTGCTGGAAGCTGTGTTTTACAACATCATACTGGATGTATACAAACGTGAATCTTTAGATTGTATATCCATAATTGACGCTTGCCGATATCGTCCGAAAAAATAAAGACTTGGTTTCCTTGTTTCCATATCTTGGCCCAAGAGAGAGACCCAAGAATTTTAATTTTATCCTGGACTAAAATCTAATCCTGAAGTGGCAACTTTTGATCCAGACTTAGATTGCTTGAGATTTGCTCGAGGATCTTTAGCTTTTTTTGTGAAATTTGTATAGTTTGTCGTTTTTTGTTATTTTGTCATACTTTTTATTCATTTCTTTGTGTCAATTTGATATAATTTCACGCCTTTTATTCGTTTCTTTGTCCTAGTAACAACATATTCCAAAATTATTGTCTTTTATTTCACTTAGTCCTAAAGTTTTTAATCAAAACTCTACAGTTAGTAAGATTTTTTTCTTTTTACACCAAGCTTTTTAACTTTCACTATTATTTTGTAGGAAAAAAATCTGAGTTTAACCGTTATGCACATTGTTGATTCTTGTGAAAAGCGATAAAAAAATGTTTAAACCTCAATATCTTTTCACTATTCCCACACTTCAAGTTCATGTTAGAGTCAGTTTATAGCCCTTTCCTTGTTGATGATGCTGAAGGTTTAAGTTTATAAAATATTTAGATCACTAACGGACAAAATTTACTTTTAAGTGTTTTTTTTCTCTCCTGAACATTTACTGTTTTTGAGTTTAATCCCTTTACACTGGAGGCACAGAATTGTCCTAAGCGTTGCCAGAAGGTTACTTAAGTAACCTTTTAGGTGATTTTTAACTCCTTCAGGTTACCTCTAGGTTACACGACACAAAAGGTTACATTTAGGTGATTTTTTGGAATTTGCGGACTCCAGCGAGCGTCAGGTCAGTGCTGTGGGTCATTGTTTGTTTTGTTGTTGATATAGTTAATATATAATTTTGTTTCATTGTGTTTTGTCGTTGTTATGTATAAAAAAATGAGCTGAAAACTTGGTAAGTGTACTAAGTTATAATAATAAGTGCCTACTAACGAAATAACTAGTACGCTAGTAAGTAATACTAATACGTTTGAGTCACTTCCCTTCGCCAGCCTGGATCACCTGTTGTTGTTTTGTGGTAGAAATCATCTAAAATGTAAATGGTTACTTTTCCTCTAAAAAGGTTACTTTTTTGTACGTTTCAGGTAACTTTTGAGAAGACCTCGCTGGCAATGTAACTTTTAATATTAATTAAAATTATGTAAAAGGCCCTTTTTTATTTCCTTGCATTTTTTTAAGAAAAGCACTATATATGCCTCGGCCGAAATGGCGAGTCGTTCGTCATCTCGCACGGCAATTAACTCGCACGGATTTTAATTACCGTGCGAGTTGACGAAAACCAATTTTATTAATTTTACTGTTCGTCATCTCGCACGGTTATAAAAATCCGAGATACTTTTTTACAGTTAGATGCAAAAATCTTATTTAAAATAATAATATTTTCTTAATAATATTTAGTTCAAAAGGTTTTGCATCTGAGTGTACTTTGTATGACCGTGCGAGTTGGCGAATGGTAAAATAAATAAATAATGTGTTGTCATCTCGCACGGTATGTTAACTTCCGTGCGAGTTTATTGCCGTGCGAGTTGACGAACGACTCGAAATGGCAATTGCCTGTCTCGTATCATTGAAGTCCTCGCCTGCGGCTCGGCCTTCAAACTCATACTCGACCTGCAATTGCCTATTTCGCTGCCTTTGCAATAATGTACTATTACTCTGCCTACCTTTCCCCCCGATAAGACGAATAGGTACGTTATATGAATTACCTCAATATTAGGGCATCTTACCTCAATATTAGGGTGTCTTACCTTAACATTACATTAGGGAATCTTATCTCAACATCAAGACATCCTACCTCAATATTAAAGCATCTTACCTCAATAATACTGTATCCTATCTCAATATTAGGGTATCTTACCTCAATATTGGAACATCTTACCTCAATATTGGAGCATCTTACCTTAATATTAGAGCATCTTACCTCAATATTGGAACATCTTCCCTCAATATTGGAGCATCTTACCTTAATATTGGAGCATCTTACCTCAATATTGGAGCATCTTACCTTAATATTGGAGCATCTTACCTCAATATTTTAGCATCTTACCTTAATATTGGAGCATCTTACCTCAATATTGGAGCATCTTACCTTATATTGGAGCATCTTACCTCAATATTGGTGAGCGCGTAGGGCACCCCCTTGAACTCTATAGTATCGAAGTCCTCCGGTATAATAAGCAGTGGTTTCCTCGGGTCAGCCCCAGCTCTTAAACCCTTCGGGTAACCGCGGATACACGTGTTCAAGTAAAGCATCTTAGGAGCTTGCTCTATTACTGCGAACCTGGAAATAAATAGTAAATTTCAAATACCATGTCCTCCAGGCAAATTGATCGTCATCACGATCATCTCCTTCGCCTTATTCCCGAATTTCTCGGGGTCAGCTACTCCGAGAACGGTAATACGGTAAGACCTGAAGTATATTTTTATAGTCAAAATTTTCATCTGGTTGTAGCTTTGAGTACTCAGAATATAGTAAAAAAAAAATATAATAGATTGCAACTTACGTGGGCTGCAACTGTATGAGACAGCACTCCGGTCCGCCCCAGTACTGGTGTGTCTCCCGCCACTCTTGACTAGCACACACTACCACCATCACTTCTTGAGCCTGGGGAAACAAAATGGTAAACATTCTATATTTATAAAACAGAGCGTCGGTTAGCTCTTAAAATAGTAGTTAAAAACGGTTAAAATAAAAATAAAACTTATTAAGGAGATCATTTTGGGCAGCCAATAAGGCAACTCAGGGATAAAATGCAGTAGGATTCCTGTGAAAATTAAATCCTATTCTGCACTTGTCAACTCGCCAAACGTGGCGAAATATGGCAGAGCAAGGACCCAAAGGAGAATCTATGTCATGTCCGTTTGTGACACAAAGACATAATGGCAGTTGAAAAAAAATGTTAATTAGGAAGAATAGTGATTCTGTTTAAACTCGTATTTACCTGTATAATGACCATGCTGGGTCCTCTGTAGGCCAAAGTATGGTGTAAGAATCGGTTCATACCGAGCCCGTGATCTCTCGAGTTGTATAGTGGTACCCAGTGCACTGGTACTGCACAAACCAAACGGGCTAACCAAGCTTTTGATGCTAGGCCACCTGAGGAACAAATGGATATAGTTTAACGTGTTCACATAGCCAAAACCCTGTTTTTATCGATTGATGACTGTGATAATATGATAACGGCCTCAATGCTTACATTTTCCTAAAGAATATCCGTTACTAACTCAAGCCACACCTATTTTAGTTATCAACATCCAGTAACCAGTTCACTGAAAAGTGGCACACCTAGAATGGACAAGGTTAGTTTAAGCCCCACCCCTTTTAGTTAACAACGCTACGATTGCTACTAAAACCATCTTACCACCATGTTGCGGTAGCGGTTGTGTAGGCCTAGAATACATCGGTGGAGCTGCTCCAGCCAACAACCAAGCCGCTGAAACTGGCATCAACGCCGACTGCGCTGGCCACGGGCTTCTCTCAAGGACGGGCGTGGCTATTTCAAGCCCCGCCCACTTTGACAACAATAAACCAGACTTACCACCATGTTGCGGTAGTGGTTGTGTAGGCCTAGAATACATCGGTGGAGCTGCTCCAGCCAACAACCAAGCCACTGAAACTGGCATCAACGCTGACTGCGCTTGCCACGGGCTTCTCTCAAGGACGGGCGTGGCTAGTTCAAGCCCCGCCCCCTGCCCATCGGACTCTATGGCGGCCTCGATGTCGCGGTGGCGGGTTGCTAGCATGTGGACGCAGTATCTGTGAGTGGAAATAGAAATTTGAAAATTGACAAGAAAATAAAGAGTTCGGAACTTCGGAAAAGAAAATAAGGAGCTTCGTATAAAAGCTGATTGATATTAGAATTTAAGTGAAACTTATTTTTCATCCCATCTATTCGAAAACGACGACTTTAGTCGCATATAAGTGCGCCTAAAGTTGATGCTTCTAAGCGACATAGGTACTATTACTCTACTCTTTGCTAGAGACTGTCCCAGCCGGGTAAAAATGAGATTTTAATCCTCTTTATGAAAATAAGTGCGATTAAAAGAACTTTTAATCGCACTTTTTGAATTTGGAACCTCTTTTTCTTTTTTCTTGATTTGGCATGACTGACGCGGAGTGAAAACAAAATAGTTAGATGTCGAATTCAAATAATGGTAAACTGGCTGGTTAGACTGCGCGACGGCTAATAAAAAAAAACATATTGAAAATGCACGAACTACGGCACGAGTGGGCAGCAGGGTTTTATAGGGAGCCCGTGTATTCGACTCTTTTTACGAATTATTAAATATTCAAAATGAGGTCTTCTAGCAGTGAAATTACCTATAACATTCTTATTCTATTATATTTAAATTTACAAGTGTTAGTTAGGCGCCTTTTTTTCTCATAGAGGGGGATGAAAAGTAGAGTGTATCACTCGGGAGCAAAAATATTTTTGGCTCGGGCGACGTACTCTGAATCCCTCGCTACGTTCAGGATTCTACTTTAGAATCCCTCGCTACGCTCGGGATTCTACTCTAGAATCCCTCACTTCGCTCTGGATTCAAAAAAACGCCCTCGCCTTAAAAATATTATTTTACTCCCACGTAATAAAATCTACTATTGAGGTTCGTTCCACGCTGAACGAGAACTTCTCCATGAAATAACTAACTACGAAAGTATTTTCTGTCATCTGAAAGTCCCTAATTATATCGAAACCGACAGTCCGATTGTATCGATTTCTGCAATATAATCGATTATATCGATAGTATTGCTTTAATTCCCCACATCGATACATCGATTCTATCGATTATATTGGTTAATCGGTCTATTATAATCGATTAATCGATAAAGCTCGTTTCACAAACCACACTCGTATTGTAATGCCCCTCAATATGTAGCAGCTTCATAAACTACTATTTTGGTGATTCAAAATCGAGTACTCTGTTGCGTATTTACGTTCTGTACAAGGCCAGAACGCCAGGGGGTGTAACTACTCACGTATAGATTGGAATTCGCTTTTTTACTTAGGCATTCCAAAGTATACAACAGGAGTACGCCAATTCTCGTGTATAGTTCGTAGTGACATAAGTTAATTGCTTCTTTCATAATATACATTGCCAGTACGCTTAGAGGCAGTGTTGGGCATTAATCGTTAATCACATTACAATTATTTATAATGGCATTACATGTAGTCCCAAAATTAATTGCATTACTTGTAATGGGTAGTCTAATTACTCAATTACTTTTCAGTAAAAGGTGTGGGCAAGGTGGGATCAAGGTGGGGACAAGGTGTAGTGCGAGTTCATCTCAAGTGCGAGTTTGGCATGAGTGCGAGTTTTAGTGCGAATTTGGCACGAGTGCGGATTTAAGTGCGAGCTTGGCACTAGTGCGAGTTTGGCACTAGTGCGAGTTTGGCACTAGTGCGAGTTTGGCACTAGTGCTAGTTTGGCACCAATGCGAGTTTGGCACTTTTGCTACTTTGGCACCAGTGCGAGTTAGGCAGTAGTGCGAGTTTGGAACTAGTGCGAGTTTGGCACTAGTGCGAGTTTAGCACTAGTGCGAGTTTGGCACTAGTGCGAGTTTGGCACGACTGTGAGTTTTAGTGCGATTTTGGCACGTATGCGAGTTTTAGAGCGAGTTTTGCATGAGTGCGAGTTTAAGTGCGAGTTTGGCACGAGTGCGAGTTAGGTCCGATGGCAAGTTTGGTTCGAGTACAAGTTTGCCATGCCATGCTGAACTAAAAGCATTTTAAAATCATAGAATGTACCAGCTGCAGCTTCGCTATAGTTTTATTTCCCAGAACTAAGATTCATAGTTCCAAGAAACATTATCATAGCTCCAAGAAATATTATCATAGCTCCAAGAAATATGACCATAATTCCAATAAATATGATCATAAGTAGTTCCAAGAAATTTGAGTCAAATTTATTGTCTGCCTTGGAAGAGAAGCAGCTGGTAGGTACATTCTATGTTTTTAAATTATTCTAGTCCATAATTTTTTGTCTGCCCGCAAAACATAATGTTTCATACTGTTCCATACAGCCAGCATTACTATCCACTACTACACTTAGTTTTATATGACCGTCCCTTACTTACACCCAGTATTACTGTCCCTTACATGCGGCATTGATGTCCCTCACACCCAGTCTTACCGTCCTATATAAAGGTGTCCAATAAAAACCCTATAAGCCCAAAAGTTGTTGTGGCGTTGTATATTTCGGAACTAGGTCACGCGCGTTTGAATTACAAACTATACACGAGCAGTGCGCTAAAATCTGTGTATACTTCGTAATCGCAAATATAAAAACCCCGTTACAAAATATACGCGAGAAGTTCCCTATGGCGGCGTTCTGGCCTTGTACAGAACGTAAATACGCTACTCTGTTATGTACTATCAAAATGTAGATACCTATGCAATGAAGACTTTTGCATGGAAAAGTTTTGTTTTCATTCTTATACATACATACATATAGTCACGCCTTTATCCCTAATGGGGTAGGCAGAGCGTCAACGACCCAAACAAAGGTCGTTCCGCCACGTCTGACAAGTTTTGAGGGTTGATTAAGATAGATCTGTATATTGCTGTAGTGACAGGTTGTCAGCCAATCGCCTAAATTACAATATACTGAATCCCTCAGATCCCTTAGCTGGTTTTTACAGCATACCCGGGAGGAGATGCAGCTGGCACATTCTATGTTTTTCTATCGCTCCCAGTCCAGCATGGAAGGATTTCATTCTTATTCCTCCCCTATATCTCACCTATGTACAGGAAATATGAGTCGGTGGCAGTGCTCGGTAAGCCAACGCACCACGAACCCCACGCTGTGAGAATCCTTCTTATTGAAGCAACCTCCAACCACAGTTGCTAGGGTTTGGTTGATCTGAAATTGTTGTAATTTATTTTTAGTATTTTTATGAGTATGTAGTGAAGGTTGAAGAATGTTAAAACACGGTATGAAACTAAACTGTACATATATCAGGTGTAAAAGACAGCGTATGGCAAACTGATAGGGGTTGCTCAGTCAACGAAACTGAACAACTTTCATTGGGAAATGAAAATTAGGCTTTCCCATACAAATCGTCTGATCGAGATGGTCATTTAGTATGGGAAAGTAATTTTTTTTTTCCTGAAAGAAGTTCCTTGTAATAGTACATTACGATATGAGTGCGGTGGGTTGATCATTACAGCCGAGGCCATATTGCTAGCCCGAGCCGTAGGCGAGGGCTATAAGAAGGCAGAGGCTGTAATTATCAAAGCGCACGTATGTCGTACGACGTTTTATAACATATTTGTGAGGAAATATATAGAACTAGATAAAAAAAATTAACAATAAGACAGCGAAAAGAAAAAGCGCGCGGAATAATTTTTACTTATTCACAAATTAGGATGCGCGCGCATCAACGCTTTCTTTTTTAAGCCATAGTACAAAGAGACAAAAACCAGCCAGTATTACTAATAAAGTAAATTAATATTTTTTTGATTTTGTTACAGATAAATGGTTGTAATTTATTGTAAAAATTAATTAAATCAAAGAATTAAATGTTTATTATTATATTATACTTTATCTCCCAAAGTTAATTTTATTTATAAAATGTTGACCACTTTTCTGCCATAAAAACTCTTTGCTAAGATTTAAAAAAGTACCGTTCGATAAACCGTGCGTTTTACCTATTTAAAAAAAAAACTCGTGTGTTTTTCAGCACTCGTGCATTTTACATTACGATTACGCACAAGTACGTAATAAGATACAATACAATATTGAAATTGGTGTAATAAGAGACCCTTTACGAGCAAATGTGTTATAATAGTAGATTTTATTACGTGGGAGTAAAATAATATTTTTAAGGCGAGGGCGCTTTTTTGAATCCAGAGCGAAGCGAGGGATTCTAGAGTAGAATCCCGAGCGTAGCGAGGGATTCTAAAGTAGAATCCTGAACGTAGCGAGGGATTCAAAGTACGTCGCCCGAGCCAAAAATATTTTTGCTCCCGAGTGATACACTCTACTTTTCATCCCCATCTATGAGAAAATAAGGCGCCTAACTAACACTTGAAGCTGTAAATATTATAGAATAAGAATGTGATAGATACTTTCACTGCTAGAAGACCTCATTTTGAATATTTAATAATTCGTAAAAAGAGTCGAAAACACGGGCTCCCTATAAAACCTTGCTGCCCACTCGTGCCGTAGTTCGTGCATTTTCAATTTGTTTTTTTTTTTAATCAGCCATCGCGCAGTCTTACCAGCCAGTGTACCATTATTTGAATTCGACTTCTAACTATTTTGTTTTCGTTCCGCGTCAGTCAAGTCAAATCAAGAAAAAAGAAAAAGAGGTTCCAAATTCAAAAAGTGCGATTAAAAGTTCTTTTAATCGCACTTATTTTCATAAAGAGGATTAAAATCTCATTTTTACCCTGCTGGGACAGCCTCTAGCAAAGAGTAGAGTAATAGTACCTATGTCGCTTAGAAGCATCAACTTTAGGCGCAATTATATGCGATTAAAGTCGTCGTTTTCGAATAGATGGGATGAAAAAGTTATTTTATTGAGTTTCGTTGACCGAGCGACCCCTGTCAGTTTGTAAAACGCTGTCCCATAAACCGGTATATTTATCTATTTATAATTAGCAAAAATACATCACATACATACTTCTATTTACATACATCTAATTTGTTTCTGTTGTCTAGTATTTTGAACTTCTCTAAAAGAATATTAACTTACAGGGAAAAGAAGCTAGAAGAACAAAATATTAGCTGATAGTTGTTTTTTAATTATAACAGAACTATTATTTGCTAGACAGCAGAACATACGCGGCAAAATTTTATTAAATTTAAAGCAATAAGTTGGTTAACGTAAATCGAGTTATACAGGGTGTAAAAAACAGTAATGCGTTCCTTTAAACTACATATTCTACTGATGATACCAAACAACTTTCCCAAAGCATAAAAATTTTAGCTCGAAAAAGAAGTTTGCTTTTTCCATACAAAGATGCTCTCCGGGATCTGCAGTTTTGTATGGACGAGGCAAAATTTTATGTCGGGCTAAAATTTTTGCGCTATGCGAAAGTTGTTTGTTATCATTAGTAGAATATGTATTTTAAATGAACGCAGTACTATTTTTACACCCTGTATTTTCCATATATTCGACACAGTTTTTCTGAAAACAAGAAGTGGTTCAGATCCATAAGTAGGCAAGTGTCTTTTTCGCTTTAAAACCATTGAAAGAAATTTTACCGGGTATAATAAATAATCCAAGTATTAAATTTATATAGGGTGTAAAAAAAAGCTGTTCCTTGGGAAAAGTTGTTCAGTATCATGGGCAGAATCACATACATACATACATACATAAAATCACGCCTTTATCCCTAATGTGGTAGGCAGAGCAAAAACGACCTAAACATAGGTCGTTCCGCCACGTCTGACAAGTTTCGAGGGTTAATACAGATGATGATTATGTACAGGTTGTCAGCCCATCGCCTAAATTGTAATTCACTGAAACCCTCGATTTCCTTAGCTGATTTTTACAGTATGCCCGGGAGGAGATGCAGCTGGCACATTCTATGTTTTTCTATCACTCCCAGCCCAGCATGGAAGTAGCAGAATCACACCCTAAAATATGGTCAGCAATTTTTTTTAATGATGACTATATTTTAGCAATAATAAACATTTCACAGTCTCCTATGAGCATTAGAAATTATATACAAACATCTAGGATGCGCTATCATGTACATTTAATTGAAATTATTACGTATGCGATTGTTCCCTATTTGAAAAATTATCCCAGTACCTAGTGTCGTTCATTGTTAACGGTACTACTCGTAGTGCGGCTGGTATGTCGTTCATTGTTAACGGTACTACTCGTAGTGCGGCTGGTAGTGTCGTTCATTGTTAACGCTACTACTCGTAGTGCGGCTGGTAGTGTCGTTCATTGTTAACGGTACTACTCGTAGTGCGACTGGTAGTGTCGTTCATTGTTAACGGTACTACTCGTAGTGCGGCTGGTAGTGTCGTTCATTGTTAACGGTACTACTCGTAGTGCGGCTGGTAGTGTCGTTCATTGTTAACGGTACTACTCGTAGTGCGGCTGGTAGTGTCGTTCATTGTTAACGGTACTACTCGTAGTGCGACTGGTAGTGTCGTTCATTGTTAACGGTACTACTCGTAGTGCGACTGGTAGTGTCGTTAATTGTTAACGGTACTACTCGTAGTGCGGCTGGTAGTGTCGTTCATTGTTAACGGTACTACTCGTAGTGCGGCTGGTAGTGTCGTTCATTGTTAACGGTACTACTCGTAGTGCGGCTGGTAGTGTCGTTCATTGTTAACGGTACTACTCGTAGTGCGGCTGGTAGTGTCGTTCATTGTTAACGGTACTACTCGTAGTGCGGCTGGTAGTGTTGTTCATTGTTAACGGTACTACTCGTAGTGCGGCTGGTATGTCGTTCATTGTTAACGGTACTACTCGTAGTGCGGCTGGTAGTGTCATTCATTGTTAACGGTACTACTCGTAGTGCGGCTGGTAGTGTCGGTCATTGTTAACGGTACTACTCGTAGTGCGGCTGGCAGTGTCAGTCATTGTTAACGGTACTACTCGTAGTGCGGCTGGTAGTGTCGTTCATTGTTAACGGTACTACTCGTAGTGCGGCTGGTAGTGTCGTTCATTGTTAACGGTACTACTCGTAGTGCGGCTGGTAGTGTAGTTCATTGTTAACGGTACTACTCGTAGTGCGGCTGGTAGTGTCGGTCATTGTTAACGGTACTACTCGTAGTGCGGCTGGTATGTCGTTCATTGTTAACGGTACTACTCGTAGTGCGGCTGGTAGAGTCGTTAAAAAACAGAAATTTATGAAACTTTGTGTAATTTCAATCTTAGAAAAAGGTAGTAAGAATAATTGCATGTGCATTATTTTTTTCATTTAACTTCAAAGTTTATCAGGAGCATGCATGCATGCCCCAATGCATACTTGCAAATAAAATAAAAACAATGATAATGTTTTAAAACAATGAGCTGGAAGTTATATACAAAATAATGAAATATCTAAAACGGAATGGGTGCGCATTCGATAACCACAAGAAACAACTTTCGTATGCATATTTCTGAATATGCCTAAAGTTTTCTATGTAACAACTAATAAAATAATGATCAATAATATTACTTATTCATTTCATATTTTCCATAACATTTTACCAAGTTTTTAACCACGGATTAGTGGATTTTCATCCCTCAAACACGGAAGGTCCATTTAACGGAATGTCCACAACGGGCATTCAGTCCATTTCCCGGAAAGTGCATTTCCCTGAATGTCTATTTCCATGAACATCCATTACCTCGAACTCGAACGTCCATTTCCTTGAATGTCCATTTCCCGGAAGGTCTAATCACCAGAATGCCCATTTTCTGTGATGTCCCTTTACTTGGCATTTTTATAGGTTAAAATTAAAGAAAATAAGCAATGAATAAGGTTCCCACGACATTTCTTTTTACTATAAGAAAGTACATGCTAAATACAAATGTCGTTAGCCAATAAAATACGAACAGAGAACATACAACATTGATATTAGTTTCTAACCAAAACTTCGAGGGACGATATCTTCGAATTATTGGCGTCAATTTCGACTCCTTCTGTAGAAGCTTCTGGTAGGTCGAAGACTGGGTTCCTGCTTGGCTTTGACTGCTAGAA
The DNA here is from genome assembly GCA_029255725.1 of Scrobipalpa atriplicella. Taxonomy (NCBI): domain Eukaryota; kingdom Metazoa; phylum Arthropoda; class Insecta; order Lepidoptera; family Gelechiidae; genus Scrobipalpa; species Scrobipalpa atriplicella. The sequence continues at coordinate 70,273 of JARACY010000655.1, forward strand.
GATAAGATATCACATAAAACAGCCTGATTGGCTGCCCAGAATCTTTACAATAATAAATGATCATTCGGTATAGGCTTTCTCAGACAAGACTGGGCATTCCAACGTGTGCTCGCTCCGTACTTTTCGACGCCAAAGTTCGTAGTTCCACACGAACATTACGAGCTGCACCAAATCGGCCGCACGGAATCGCGGCCAACCCTTATTTAGACTGTTATATCACTCCGTAGTGTGTAAGGCTCCATATAAAATAAATCCAAAGAAGAAAGGACTAGCCTTTTCTATATTTTTTTTTATTTAAATTTTATTTAGGGACAGCGCAGCGTAGCAATAATTTTATTCAATATAATAGTTGACAAATTAATTGGAAATCCAATTATATCTTTTATATTTTATCTAATATCTTATATAGTATCAATGTTTCTTATGAGACAGTACCTGCATGCAAGTCTGCGGCCCCTCAGGGTAATGATCCATTGAAAGCTTATAGCTGGTGTAGAGAAGACTTCTGATGCCGTCCGGAGTTACTGTGTTGTCGTCCTCGTCTGATGCGAACATTCTGCAACAAGAGAGAACTTCTATAAAAAACATCCTGCGCCCTAAGGTTGTCTGGGAGAAATTACGGATTGGCAATAAGGGCGTCTTTTTTGTACAATTTTATCCTGCGCAAAAATTTGTTCTGTGTTCTATTTCATTTCTATTTTTTTTGCTCTTTGTAATGTCTAGACTCTAGACAAAGTTTTAAAACCTGGCATCTCCATAATTTTCCAATAAAATTGATGTTAGAACTAAAGCTAGAACAAAGCAAGCATTTATTTATCAATCCTACTATTGTGCAGAACGAGATACCGATCTATCGAAATATCGATACTATCTAGCATCGTAACAACTGATTTCGCAAGTCGACACTGGCTAGACAAAACAATTTGTCATCATTATCACAAAGTCCCTGCCTTGTCTGTCCGTCTGTCTGAACGCGTAAACTTAAAAAGTATAGAACATATTTTCATGAAGAGAGAGAGAGAGAGCGAGAGAGAGAGAGAGAGAGAGCGAGAGAGGAGAGAGAGGGAGAGAGAGAGAGAGAGAGAGAGATGAGAGAGAGAGAGAGAGGAGGAGGGAGAGAGAGAGAGAGAGAGAGAGAGAGAGAGAGAGAGAGAGAGAGTCATGGATAAAATTTTAAAAAGCCGCTAAAGAAGTTTTCACTTCAAAAATTCATACCTGACATAAGTTTCAATTATCTGCCGTCGTCTAACATGGCAGTATCTTCTCACACTGCGTCTTGAAGGCTGAAGAAGGGATGTGCTGGTTCTTGCATTTGCCTGCTTTGTGGACGTAACGGTAAAACTGACGAGCCAACTCTGGGTACAGCGGAACACATACTTCTGTAAGGTAAGATAGATGTTCATAGATAAATTATACAAATAGTCATCATCATCATCATAGGCCTTGATCCATCTTTACAGATGATTCAATCAGCGTCTATTACAATGTCGTTCATGGCTGTAAAGCCCTATACGCACACGACAAATACGGTCACACAATCGGCATTTAAGACGTAACCTCACGGCAAATAACAAGGTTGATTTCAAGATATGCAACCATCGCCCGTAATGCCTTAGAATAAAGTTCAAATCAGCGCGCGCTACGGCGTGGCGGTTACGTCCGTGGCCGCGTCAAAAATGTGCGCAAAACGCACAAAAAAGCTAATTCCATAAAAACTAAAACTCGGATTAAAAAAGCAACGTACCAATTTTAGAACCGTGAAAGCGCTGCTAATAGTTTAAAAGGAATATCAAATTTACTGATAAAAACAGCTTTACTTTCAGTTTTTTTTAATTTATGGACTAGAATATTTTCAAACGTTGCAATTGTAGACCATGAAAGGCATGAACTAATTTCTTAGATGTATATTTTTTTAGAATTTTCCATTGATTCGTTTAGGAGAAATATCCTTTTAAAAACAACCATTTGTCGGTAGGAATCACTTTAATAGTACGGCGGTTAAGGATCAAAATCAGGACAAAGCTTGCACTTTCGCGTGATGGGTTGAATTGGTCTCAGACTAGTTGTACACGTCCTAAGGTAACTTTTGAGATATGTTGCCCTGGTGGGTACACTCTATGGGTCTGCAGGCAGGGTCGGTTAGGTTACTATAGGAGCAATTACAGTATTTCAATGATATAGGAGTGGTGCTCGAACAAAGTTTGGAGCACACCCTGGTCAAATTCACATCGTGGTGAAAAAAATCCAAAATGGCGGAAAACAAGATGGCCGCCATACAAAATAAAAAGTCGAATATCTCCTAAACGATGAGAGATAGGTGAAGAGTGCTCGAATAAATGTTATAGGGAATGATAGTGGGTAACTTCTGGTGATCACGAAAATCCAAGATGGCGGATCCAAAATGGCGCCTGATATAAAAAATGCTCCGATCAGGCTAAAATTTGGCTGGTGAGAGGTTATTGAAGTACTTATGCAATTGGAAAACGGTGAATTTGAAAAACGAACTATCAATATCGAATTAGTACTATTAAAATACAATCTTAAATAGTCACTCTTGAATAATGCGATATAGGTAGAGCGTCAACGGCCTGTTTTTAAATAAGCAATAGGCAAATATCCTTTGATTGGGGGAAGCAAGCAGGACATCCGCACATCTGAAGTAAACTTTTATGGCTGCAGGTTCAAATCCCACGTGCAGAAATCATTTGCTAATCATTTCCTTGTAATCATCATAATCTAGAATAAGTTTAACCTCAATTATTAATGTTCATACTCATGTGACTTTATACAGGGTGTTAATTTAATTGCGTGCCATAGATTAGAAGGTGTTTTAGTAACGTTAAAGGAGCCCATATAATAAATATTTTAAAAAAACCAACTCAAAAAATCAAGGCAAAAAATCAAAAATCCAAAAGTCTATGTATTTATTATGATTCCTAGAGCTGCGTCGGTCTCTCGCGCTATAACCGAGCCCGAGCTCGCGCGTCGCGCGTGATTGGTTATAGCACGAGAGCTAGACGCAGTTCAGGGAATCTTTATAAATACCTACCGACTTCTGTATTTTTTTTTTTTTGAGTTGGACTTTTTTTATAAACTTCCATGCTGGACTGGGAGTGGTAGAAAAACATAGAATGTGCCAGCTGCATCTCCTCCCGGGCATGCTGTAAAAACCAGCTAAGGGATTCGAAGGTTTCTGCGTATTGTAATTTAGGCGATGGGCTGACAACCTGTCACTATAGCAATATACGCAATCATCTGTAATAACCCTCAATACTTGTCAAACGTGGCGAAACGACCTTTGTTTAGGTCGTTTTTGCTCTGCCTACCCCATTAGGGATAAATGCGTGATTATATGTATGTATGTATGTCCTTTAACGTTTCTGAAACACCCCCTAAGCTATGGCACGCAAAACATTTAAACATTAAACATTTATTTATTAGTACAACTAGCTGGTGCCCGCGACTTCGTTCGCATTGAAGTATGCGAAGGTAATAAATAAGTTTTTAAATCAGAGAATTTCTCTATCTTGTCCGCTGTAGCTAAAACAAACAATTGCCCAGCGCTACTCACTCGCGATGTGAACGAACATGCAACATACAACTGGTCGAGGCAAAAGCATTTGGATCTTTGATCCACCCCAGCAGCCTTAAGAGTTTGACCTTGGGATTTGTTGATGGTCATTGCTAAGCGGAGGCTTTTAGGAAAATGTGTGCGCTTAAATTCAAACGGGAAATTGTTGGGAATGAGTGGAATTCTTGGTATAAAAACAGTTTTGTCCGTTCCACGTCCAGTGAGAATCTTAGCATGGATAAAGTCAGGTAGCGTGATTATTTTATCCTAAGTTTAAGTCCAGATAACACTCAGTGAAATAAAAAAATATCCATCAAAATCGGTTTAAAACAATCAAACTTTAATTTCGTTTCTATCCCCGTAGTCAAGTGGCGTGATTAGTAGTATCATATAAGTTTAAGTCCAGGCTCGAAGGACCAAATGTAAGGATCCTTATGGGTTTGTAGTGGACTGTAGAATTAAACGCTGGATAACGGGAAAACTTGGGTATTTATTTTAAATGCACGATAATACATACACTAACACGGCACAGGGTTTACAACAGAAGAGAATGTTGCCATTCTAAAATACTAAATTACTACTGTTGGGGATGCCATAATCACTTAATCGAAAAAAAAATCTATCAAAATCGGTTAAAAAACAATCAAAATTCAATCTCCTGTCTACCCCCTAAGTCATTGGCGTGATTATTTATATCCTCGTTTACTGTCGAGGTAAAACTCAGTCAAATGAAAAAAGTCCCATCAAAATCAGTCCAGTAGTTTCTGAGATTTAATTTCCTGCCTGCCTACCCCCTAAGTCTATTGGCGTGATTATTTATATACTTGTTTACTGTCCAAGAAAAACTCAGTCAAATGAAAAAAAGTTCCATCAAAATCCGTCCAGTAGTTTCTGAGATTTAATTTCCTGCCTGCCTACCCCCTAAGTCTAATGCCGTGATTATTTATATCCTTGTTTACTGTCCAAGAGAAACTCAGTCAAATGAAAAAAAGTTCCATCAGAATCCGTCCAGTAGTTTCTGAGATTCAATTTCCTGCCTACCCCCTAAGTCGATTGGCGTGATTATTTATATCCTTGTTTACTCTCGAGGTGACACTGAGTCAAATAAAAAAAGTCCCATCAAAATCGGTCCAGTAGATTCTGAGATTAGCCCGGACAAACAGACAGAAAGACAGACAGACAGACAGACAGACAGACAGACAGACAGACAAAAATTCTAAAAATGGTTGTTTTGGCTTCTATTGCTATAATTAAGACCCCCTGTAACAATTTTTCATAAAAATCTTCAATGTACAGAAATCGGCCTCTTACAGTTTTATTATATGTATAGATGTATAGAAGATGTACAGTGACAGGATATACCTAGAATACCATACAAGGAACAAGACATTAAATAATTAAGAAACATAACAATGAACAAAAAATCTGACAAAACATATAGTACATACAAACTTATAACAGTACGTAGGTATACTTACTTAAATTAAATTAACACCCTGTATATCCAAGGTAATACACGTAAGCCATGTTATAAGCATAACAATCATTTTGCTTAGGAGTTGTATTGTATTTGTATGTAATCTTTCTTAATAATTTTACAGCAAGCTGACAGCTTTATCTTTTAAGACTTATCGAATATCGAACAAAATGGCATGACTAATATTATAAGAGATTGACAATCATAAAGAAATATAAATATTATCATTTTGACAAATAAGTTGATTGATAGACGTTATTTCCATGCTGGAATGAGGGCCATAAAAACATAAAATACTCTAGCCGTTTCTCTTCCCGGTATACTGTTAAAATCAGTGCAGTAGACTGATTGTAGGGATTCAGTGCTGCCGATTCGGTTGCACACACGCCTTAACTTATTTAAGTTTGGTTTATGGTTCTGTCACTTTCTAAAATTTGAAAAATAAATAAAAAATAGAGATAGCAACACAACATCTGATTAAAAACCTGTCAAACTGACGTTACTCGCCTTAATTAAGATGGCATGTTGTGTTTGATGTGGTCGCCTTATTTTATAATCAAATGTTGTGTTGCTGTCTCTATTTTATTCAAATTTTAAAAAGTGACAGAACCAAACTTGAATGAATTAAGGCGTGTGTGCAACCGAATCGGCAGCACTCATTTAGACGAAGGCAATCGGCAGTACTAATTTAGACGATGGCAATCGGCAGCACTAATTTAGACGATGGCAATCGGCAGCACTAATTTGGACGATGGCAATCGGCAGCACTAATTTAGACGATGGCAACGCCGCGCTCATAAGTAATCTGTGACGATGGGCTGTCAACCTGTCATTACCGGGTATAAGGGACAGCGTCCCGCAAACTGATAGGGGTTGCTCAGTCAACGAAACTGAATAACTACCACCTGAGCAACCCCTATCAGTTTACGAGACGCTGTCCCTTACACCCCGTATAGCGATACACATTCATCATCATCATTTCAGTCTTTTGTCTACTCACTGCAGGGCATAGGCCTCCTCTTTTTCGTGCCACGACTGCCTATCTTGGGCTAACCTTGTCCAGGTCTTACCGGCTGTCTTTACTACATTGTCCACCCATCTAGCTGCGGGACGACCAACATTCCTGTGACCTTCTCTTGGCCACCACTCCGTAAGGACTTTACTCCACCGGCCATCACCTCGTCTAACCACGTGTCCTGCCCATCGCCATTTTGCCTCGACAATACGCCTTCCGATATCATTATAATCTAAAATTGCCGTCAATATTCGTCAGACGTGGCAAAAGACACCTTTTACTAGGCGGCGTTTTACGCTCTGCCTACCCCTTATTAAATTAAATTAAATTATGGGATAAAGGCGTAACTTATGTTAAAATTTCCCCGTTTACGCTTTGCCTATCCCGTAAGGAATATTTGCATTTCATGCTCGTAAGTATGTATTCAGAAGTCTAATGATAACTTGATCAGAAACAAGTAGATTTTGCGTTGATTTGAAACCACTCCAAATATCATGAATCACAAAGCGTGTGAATGAAGGAGTTTTCAGTAAGCTAAATAAATATAGTTTATGTGAGTCATGTGACGATTTGTACGCGTGAACCTTTGCGTGAACATTGTTTTTAACGTACTAGTGTGACTTGTTCTAAAACATCACGTGTTGGCATTCAATGAATTCGAGTTACGTTTCAAAAGTTTAGAAATAATTGTTTTGATTCTATTTTCCAATAGAAAAATAACATTAAATTTGATTCAACCTCTTGTGCGAGTCTTGGAAACTAAGGAGAATTTTCACGTAGTGCTTTGCTCTTGTGAGCTTAGCTTGCTTGAATCGGAACGGAATCCAACTCTTTAGCAGCAGCCGCCAGGCGTAGGAGATCATGCCTGGCGGCTGCTCCAAAAGAGTTTGATTCCAATCCGATCCAAACAAGCTAAGCTCACAAGAGCAAAGCACTTGCAAACCAACGAGTCGAAATGAAGACGAAACAGTGGTCAGAAAACGACGAAGCGATGCGTTTCGCGTTATGCGACATTCAAACAGAAAGGCCATAGAGCCTTTCAAGCTAGTTTCATGTAGTTCATAATGAGCTCAGATCACCATCATGACTACTGTAAATATTAGTCTAACTAAAGCTACAATTCTACAATTTAAACCAGAAATAGTCTTTCGACTACTGTAAATAATAACTACAGTCCGCGCGCGATCTGAGTGCAGTCGGGGTCTTGTAAAACAAATACCTATTCTATACCAGCTACGATTTTTTCGAACCGGGGCAAAACCTTGATAGTGACGCCCCCTCCCTTCAATGTTTGAGAAAAACTGTTAAAACTGCCAATGTGTAACTGGTATAGATGTGATGGCAGAAAGATCACGGACACTACGCACGCGTACAAAAAGTCATGAAAATAATTAGATAAACACACAGACACGAGAATTAAAATGTGATGTTTTGACTTTTGCACGAAAAGATAAACACCCATATAAAGAAATAAACGCGCGAGCCTCACTCTTCATGAAAATAATTAGATAAACACGCAAGAGAATTAAAACATGATGGGAGCGAAGCGAGCTTGACTTTTCACAAAATGATAAACATAAAAAAACAATATAGACGTTACGCGAGCGAAGCGAGACCGACTTTTTATGAAAAAATTTAGATCAACACAAGAGAACTCCATTTGGTCCGGGGCTGTAATTTATCCCTCATATTACAATCACTGGGATGAAAACACTGTTCTTTTTTCAATCACACTTGAAAATATCAAATATTTCCCAGACTTTCCAGGTGGCCCCTCGATTTCACTGACCTTCCCTGACTTTCCAGAAAGTGGACACCCTGGTAACCTGCACGCAGGAGGATCTGTTTGACACCAACCAAAAGGCTATTGATGTGGTTAAATTTGCTATTGATTCGAGAAGAAGAAAAAGAAAGAAGAATAAAGTCATTGAAATTGAAATTGAATAAGTTAAACTTACTCTAAATGACTTTTCTGTGATGCCGTTGATGCCATCTTCTTTCTGAGACCTCTGCGCCAGGAGCTGTAAAAGAAATATCACAAAATCAGTTTCAACTTTCTATACGTCATATACCGGGAGTAAGGGACAGCGTACCAGAAACTGACAGGGGTTGCTCATCTCAGTCAACGAAACTGAACAAATTTTATCAGGCATATCTTTCAGGAAATTAAATTTTTAGCTTTTTCGTACAAATGATTTGATCAAGGTGTATGTTATGGGAAAGCCAAAAAAGTTATTTTATTTCTTGAAAGAATTTCCTGGTGCAAACTGCAAGTTGCAACTGACTGAGAAACCGCTATCAGTTTCTGGTACGCTGTCCTTTACACCCCCGTATGTAGTAAATGAAGGCCATTTCCTTACTTCGGAAGGCAGGAAGGTGGAGGTTAAGTCAGGTAGTATTTGGAGGTTTTTTAAAAGCGAATACTTGTCCAAAGGGCAAGGCTAGTGAAATTACCGATACCTTGGACTGGTACCTAGTACCTACACTACATGATACAATCGACCTTATGTCACAGAATATAAGGTACATATAAGTAATAATACGTAATTATATCTCAGGGTGAGCAACGATCTCTGGGTCAATTAACTTTTTAACCGACATTGAAAATAGGTTTAAATTGTTTTCTGTTTCTTCTTAATGGAATATTTTAATTATTCCAGTGATTTTCGGTAACAAATTAAATGAAAATGTGTTTTTCTAAAAAAGCAGCGAACTTTATCGGTAATTTTTTCTAAAAATAGACTAAAATATCTACCCAAATAATTTTTTTGCCGCTTGCGTTACTAAAAAGCGAAATAGTAGGTACACAGAGTTACCATATTTTTTCTGTAAATTTAATGCTATTTATCAAAATTGACTGTGCATTATAATCATTTAAGAATGTATCAATCTAAACATAAATTATTTTTTTAAGAAATTTTTAATTTATTGTATTTTGATACCTACCTAAAGCAGCTGGAAATGGTAATGTCGGTTAAAAAGTTGATTGACCCAGAGATCGTTGCTCACCCTGAGATATAATTACGTATTATTACTTATATGTACCTTATATTCTGTGACATAAGGTCGATTGTATCATGTAGTGTAGGTACTAGGTACCAGTCCAAGGTATCGGTAATTTCACTAGCCTTGCCCTTTGGACAAGTATTCGCTTTTAAAAAACCTCCAAATACTACCTGACTTAACCTCCACCTTCCTGCCTTCCGAAGTAAGGAAATGGCCTTCATTTACTACATACGGGGGTGTAAAGGACAGCGTACCAGAAACTGATAGCGGTTTCTCAGTCAGTTGCAACTTGCAGTTTGCACCAGGAAATTCTTTCAAGAAATAAAATAACTTTTTTGGCTTTCCCATAACATACACCTTGATCAAATCATTTGTACGAAAAAGCTAAAAATTTAATTTCCTGAAAGATATGCCTGATAAAATTTGTTCAGTTTCGTTGACTGAGATGAGCAACCCCTGTCAGTTTCTGGTACGCTGTCCCTTACTCCCGGTATATGACGTATAGAAAGTTGAAACTGATTTTGTGATATTTCTTTTACAGCTCCTGGCGCAGAGGTCTCAGAAAGAAGATGGCATCAACGGCATCACAGAAAAGTCATTTAGAGTAAGTTTAACTTATTCAATTTCAATTTCAATGACTTTATTCTTCTTTCTTTTTCTTCTTCTCGAATCAATAGCAAATTTAACCACATCAATAGCCTTTTGGTTGGTGTCAAACAGATCCTCCTGCGTGCAGGTTACCAGGGTGTCCACTTTCTGGAAAGTCAGGGAAGGTCAGTGAAATCGAGGGGCCACCTGGAAAGTCTGGGAAATATTTGATATTTTCAAGTGTGATTGAAAAAAGAACAGTGTTTTCATCCCAGTGATTGTAATATGAGGGATAAATTACAGCCCCGGACCAAATGGAGTTCTCTTGTGTTGATCTAAATTTTTTCATAAAAAGTCGGTCTCGCTTCGCTCGCGTAACGTCTATATTGTTTTTTTATGTTTATCATTTTGTGAAAAGTCAAGCTCGCTTCGCTCCCATCATGTTTTAATTCTCTTGCGTGTTTATCTAATTATTTTCATGAAGAGTGAGGCTCGCGCGTTTATTTCTTTATATGGGTGTTTATCTTTTCGTGCAAAAGTCAAAACATCACATTTTAATTCTCGTGTCTGTGTGTTTATCTAATTATTTTCATGACTTTTTGTACGCGTGCGTAGTGTCCGTGATCTTTCTGCCATCACATCTATACCAGTTACACATTGGCAGTTTTAACAGTTTTTCTCAAACATTGAAGGGAGGGGGCGTCACTATCAAGGTTTTGCCCCGGTTCGAAAAAATCGTAGCTGGTATAGAATAGGTATTTGTTTTACAAGACCCCGACTGCACTCAGATCGCGCGCGGACTGTAGTTATTATTTACAGTAGTCGAAAGACTATTTCTGGTTTAAATTGTAGAATTGTAGCTTTAGTTAGACTAATATTTACAGTAGTCATGATGGTGATCTGAGCTCATTATGAACTACATGAAACTAGCTTGAAAGGCTCTATGGCCTTTCTGTTGAATGTCGCATAACGCGAAACGCATCGCTTCGTCGTTTTCTGACCACTGTTTCGTCTTCATTTCGACTCGTTGGTTTGCAAGTGCTTTGCTCTTGTGAGCTTAGCTTGTTTGGATCGGATTGGAATCAAACTCTTTTGGAGCAGCCGCCAGGCATGATCTCCTACGCCTGGCGGCTGCTGCTAAAGAGTTGGATTCCGTTCCGATTCAAGCAAGCTAAGCTCACAAGAGCAAAGCACTACGTGAAAATTCTCCTTAGTTTCCAAGACTCGCACAAGAGGTTGAATCAAATTTAATGTTATTTTTCTATTGGAAAATAGAATCAAAACAATTATTTCTAAACTTTTGAAACGTAACTCGAATTCATTGAATGCCAACACGTGATGTTTTAGAACAAGTCACACTAGTACGTTAAAAACAATGTTCACGCAAAGGTTCACGCGTACAAATCGTCACATGACTCACATAAACTATATTTATTTAGCTTACTGAAAACTCCTTCATTCACACGCTTTGTGATTCATGATATTTGGAGTGGTTTCAAATCAACGCAAAATCTACTTGTTTCTGATCAAGTTATCATTAGACTTCTGAATACATACTTACGAGCATGAAATGCAAATATTCCTTACGGGATAGGCAAAGCGTAAACGGGGAAATTTTAACATAAGTTACGCCTTTATCCCATAATTTAATTTAATTTAATAAGGGGTAGGCAGAGCGTAAAACGCCGCCTAGTAAAAGGTGTCTTTTGCCACGTCTGACGAATATTGACGGCAATTTTAGATTATAATGATATCGGAAGGCGTATTGTCGAGGCAAAATGGCGATGGGCAGGACACGTGGTTAGACGAGGTGATGGCCGGTGGAGTAAAGTCCTTACGGAGTGGTGGCCAAGAGAAGGTCACAGGAATGTTGGTCGTCCCGCAGCTAGATGGGTGGACAATGTAGTAAAGACAGCCGGTAAGACCTGGACAAGGTTAGCCCAAGATAGGCAGTCGTGGCACGAAAAAGAGGAGGCCTATGCCCTGCAGTGAGTAGACAAAAGACTGAAATGATGATGATGAATGTGTATCGCTATACGGGGTGTAAGGGACAGCGTCTCGTAAACTGATAGGGGTTGCTCAGGTCAACGAAA